>CM031697.1:21268035-21568035 GCA_018466805.1 Hippocampus abdominalis
ACCTTTCCTCCCCTTGCAACCGCTCCTCAAGTTCTTGGATGCGACTATTGAGTTTGGAAATGAGAGAGTCTTGGTTGGTCCTCTGTGATCCTTCTAAATGAGTCACTCTGCTCTTCAGGTCTTTATTCTGATGCAGGAAATGAAAGAAAGGAATGTCACAAATGAGGCAAATTAAATTAAATGCTCGATGGCCAGTACAGGTCAGAGTCTGGTCACATAAACAAAATACAGTAATGAGGAGACACCACTAAATCATTGAATGCATCAATGAAGGATAGAAACATTGATGCTTCCAGGACAGTTTGGAGGTAGGCCATTTTCTACTCCACTATGGTCCATAAAAGAAAGGTTGCATGAGTTTCACATGGGAGAACTGCACAGAATCCTGTCAGCCGGAGCCATCTCTCAGGTCCAACATGCCAAATGTTCTGCTTTCTACGCCTCATCATTTGACATCACCCACAAAAGACCACACGACAGATATGCGGTATATTCTTCTTTGAATGATGGGTTCGCCCTACCTGTCTTTCCAGACTCGTGTTGTCACACTCCAGGTCTTGCCTGACTGCTCTTTCCTGCATCAACTCACTCCTCATCTGATCCACCTGGCACACATCACATAGGCCGACACATCAAAATGTACAATTTGGCCCCATATAATCACATCACATTGCAATTAAACACTCGTGCAGAGGTGTCAAACATACGGTCCGCGGGCCGGAACCGCCCCCCCAGGAGGTTCAATCAGGCCCGCAGGATCATTTAAAAGTGAAATAAATGCATAAATGACACGGAATGAATATTTTTAATAAGGCGCAATTCATTGGGTATCCACTAGGGGGTGCACTGTTTTGATCAGTGTAGAAGACAACAGTAGTCTCAGTCTTGTCATTGAGACAGACTCAACACAGCAGACGCTATCAAGGTGTGATTGTGAATATGTGAATACTTTCTTTACATTTTTTACAATTTTACATGTTTTAATGTAAAGAATAATCATATTTAAAAATATAAGATAAGATAGGAAATCCTTTATTAGTCTCACAATGGAGTAATAGCACTCTCCTTAGTTTCTAAGGTGTAGGGAGGAATTACATTTTGATTTTATATGCACATGTGTAAATGGTTTAAACAATTCCTTTCGTTTAATCTTATAAATCTCGTTTCAATCAGTTGCAATGCAATACTGTACTGGGCGGCCCGGTGCATTTTTCGAATGCCATATCCAAAAACATGCATCTTGAACACTCTAAGGTGTGAGTTTTGTGCCTGCGATTGTATTCAATCGAAGAGTGGGAGGCTCCAGCACCCCCCGCGACCCTAGTGAGGATCAAGCGGTTCGGAAAATGGATGGATACTGTACTGTATGTGAATGATAAAAGTAAATTGCACATGCAGGGGTCGGCAACCCAAAATGTTGAAAGAGCCATATAGGGGGAAAAAAAAAAACCAAAAGATGGATAGCTAGATAGATCTGCAATGACAGAGTCAATCAAAGCAGATAGAAATATGAAATAGAAATATCCCTTAAATCGGGAGTCGGCAACACGCGGCTCTTTAGCGACATCTAGTGGCTCCCTGGAGCTTTATAAAAAAGGTTTGAAATTGGAAAAAGATTTTGATGGTAGGCTAATATAGCTCAAATAGATATCAAATAGATACATGTTGCAGCTCTGAAAAAGTAGAGCTGTGATGTTGTTTTTTTTTAAAACGTACACTTTATTTATGCTTTTAACAGTCTCGACAAACAGACACGTCTGCGTCCAACTCCGTGCCTTCTCTCTTCTTGTTCCACTCAAGAGGCGTTCAAAGACAGCCTCCGAAAAACGGAAATTAATGATCCCTTCACTGACACTAAGAAAAGCGAAAATAATGCACCAAAACAAAAAATCAAGCGAGGAAATCACAAAATAAATTCTATGGGGACACACAACAAAGGAAAGAATAACAAACAATTCTGAGCCAGTCCAGTCTCCTCCATACATACAGCATGTGTTTCCTTCATTGGAAGTTTTATAGAAGGCTTTTATTTTTTTTTGCGGCTCCAGACATATTTGTTTTTTGTTTTTGTTTTTGTCCTATATGGCTCTTTCAACATTTTGGGTTGCTGACCCCTGCCTTAAATCGAGTGGATGGGTTTGTCCTACCTCAAATATTGACCAAAAATATGAAAGGTCACTTTCAGTTTAAATGGACTTCATTAGAGGAAGAGGAAATGCAGTCTAGTCTTCGCGGCCTCTTGTCTCTGCAGAGGCCCAGTGAAGGGAAAATGAATCACCACACACAATAGTTTGCTGTTTTGTGTCTTTGCACTCCATCCAAAATAGTGTTTTGTGTCAATTAGTTCGCAGCACTTTGCTTCCAACAGTGGCCTACTTGAGCAAAAATAAATAAATAAATAATCAATGGGAAAAAGTCCCATGCTGACTAAGGTAATAAGAAACATATGACATGTGAGGAGTGGAGGCGTACGTCAGTGTGGCTACAAAGTGAGCACAATGAAACGAAAACTTTTAGGGGACGACTGGAGAGCTGTGGGGAAATCTGAGTATGCAGCACATCTGTTTATGGTAAAAGCACAACTTGTGATAATAATTACATTGCCCCTTGACTGAATCTATCCAAATAAAAAAAGCTCACTGTTCTATATGGAGGTATGTAAACCTGCCTGCTCTTTGGTTTTGTCTAATCGCTCCATCAGGCGGTCAGCGGTGCTGCGTTCATCGTTAACGTCTTCCTCCAACTGACCGATGCGGCCCTGAGAAGGAAAAGAGAATGGGAAAAACATTTCATTTAGTATTATGGGTTATTTTCATATCCTTTTGTCATTTCATTGTACTAACATGAGCATTTCAGTTACTGTCAGTTGTTATTTTAAAATAATAATAATAATAATAATACATTTTATTTATAAGCACCTTTTAAGACACCCAAGGACACTTTACAATCAGGAACATAACAACAAAACACCAAAATGGACTTGATTGGGTGATATTAGCGTTTCATAATCTGATTTTTGTTGAGTTTTTTTTTCTTACAAATGAACACATTACAACATAAGAAAGCCTCCCCCGAAAAACCAGGAAAAAAAAGAGACCAAGATCATTAAAAAAAATAATTAATGCCAATAATAATAATACAGTCAAACCTCGGTTCTCGACCAATTCGGTTTTCGACCAAAAATTGTGCGTTTTTTATGCCTCGGATGATGAACAAATTTCGGTTCTCGAACAAACTGAGTGCACTTGAATGCACCATTTGACTTCCGGAACGGATTATGGACGAAATAATAATATGTTGATTCCGAGGGGTGAAGTCCCAAAAATCAAATGAGATAAAGTGGTTGCATAATTGTGTACTCCCTCTTACAATTGGGGATGTGGTTGTGGTCAGAATTCACCATTCATATTCATATTCTTACGTTGAATGCGATTGTCAGGACACACCTGCCACCATGTACAGTGCCTCTGAATCACCTCAAATTAAGTACAGCTCTTCTAGCAGGTTTAGAAAAAAAAAGTCAAATAAAAAAATGACTGAAATTATTGATCTTCATCTCATTTTTTTAAAATGTATTTTATGTTAAGAACAAAAATACAATATGGCTGCTCAATTCATGATCAGAGCTATATACGTGCTGGTTAGAAATTGTTTTTAAAACAAAAGATCGCCGCTACCTCGGGCGTCGGTGATAGTACAATGTTCCAGTGTTTGTGTTGCACTCAGACAGGTCGGAGAACTTTTCCCACTAAACACGCGGCTTTCCTCGCTCGACGCGCAGTGTCAACACACTGATGTCACTGTGTAATGTTTTGTCATCAGGAAGACAAACAGTGCCGAGCCGTGAGACGCTGCTGCAGTGGCGCCGTTTGGCACCCTCATAGCACCCAGGGACACGGCAAAGACAAATACTGGCGCCGGGACACATGGACGCCCCACGGCATGTGATCGAGGGTAATATAACATCTGCTCATGTATGCATGAATGACTTCAAGGGTTGTTCGGCATGTAATTAGTTGAGAGTTGTCACAAAAGTGAACCATTACAAGCACAATAACGCCATTTTTGTCGACGTAGATTCTAATTCATCCAAGTCATGGATATTCCTTATTTCCCACCAGAAACATAAATAGGGCGACTCTGCATTTAAAATTTCGAACCAAAGGAGCTTTTTGCCCAAAAGGTCTTTCAAAGCCAAAAAGAGTCAAATTGCCTTGATTCTACTTTTGCAGAATGACAGTTTTGAATGAATTTTGTATCATATTAATTCTGTTTATCATTGGGCAGCACGGTGAGCAACTGGTGAGCACGCCCGCCTCACAGTGCAGAGGCGCAGGGTTTGATTCTGGACGCGGCCTTCCTGTGTGGAATTTGCATGCCTGTGTGGGTTTTCTTTGGGTACTCCGGTTTACTCCCACATTCCAAAAACATGCATGGCAAGCGCATGGAATACACTCTAAAATGTCCCTAGGTGTTATTGTGAGCGTGAACGGTTGTTTGTCTCTGTGTGGCCTGCAATTGGCTAGCAACCAGTTGAGGGTGTACCCCCGCCTACTGCCTGAAAACCACTGGGATTGGCTCCGGCATACCCGCGACCCCTCGTGAGGAAAAGCGAATCAGATGATGGTGAGATGCAGGTTTGTAATTTTGATTGCAGCACTGTACACCGCATGAGATCCTCAAGTCAACTCACTTTGCGACAAGCAGCAGTTTGGCAATGTAGCAAACAATTCTTCAAAAAAGGAGGCATATGTTCACCTCGAGGAGTTTGACGTGCCGTTCGCGCTCGTCCACCGTGGTGCCGTTCCTCTCCTCCAGCTCATCCACTCTTTGCTCCAACTGCCGGGCCCGGGACTGGGCCTCCTGCTGCTCCCTGTGACACCTCCGCAGATCTTCCTCCAGAGGAAGCAGCTGATTCACAGAATAAACATGAAGATTAGGAAAGTAGAGGAACGTGATAGAAGTGATACTGTACTTGTGACGACTTTTGACGGTTGGGAGTGTTCCTTAACCTCTCACTGCCGCTACAAAATTCCCTTTGGTCTATTTTATCAGTGACTTTGACATGTGACCCCTCGTTCTGATGAGTCAGCCAAATGATTTGCGAGGGCCACACCTCATCCTGAAGCTTTTTGGCTGCTAGTCGGGATTTCTCCAGCTCGGCTCCCTTTTCCTGCAGCTGTCTGCGCAGCTCGGCCAACTCCCTCTGACTCCTCTCTTTGGCCTCGTCGACTTGGCTCTGAAGAACATCTGTCGATGCCTCGCAGTCCTCCATGATGCTATTCATCTGAGCGGGCAGATTTACAAGCAGAGAGGTGAAACTCCCCCGTTAAAGTTTCGTCGGTCCCGCCCCCGTGAGCAAGAGAAAGAGGCGGGGGAGGCTCATACCTTTCTCTGAAGTTGTTCCACTGTCCTATCCTGCAGCCTTCTCTCATCCTCCAGCTCACTTTTGCTCTTCCACAACTCCTCAGTTTGTTTCCGCTCCTCCCTGAGTTTCTCTTTCATGTCCCTGTGCTCGTGGTTCAGTTTGGTCAGCTTACTCTACAACAACCAAGAGTGTCACTTTTAGATCCATGTCAAGATTCTTTTTTCTCCAATTCTTTTTTCCTTTTTTTTTTTACTTGCACTTCCTCCAGACGAGCCAGCAGTGAGCGGTTGGACTGACACATTTCCTCTTCATTCCTCCTCACATCCTGCAGTGCTTCCTCCAACTGCTGCTTTTCCCTCTTTAGAGCAAACAAACAACAGGAAAACCAAAGGCCGCATGACATCATTTCGCCCAGGCCGCGATAAGGAAACAGAAACAATTAGTGAGCAGAAACACACCTCCACTTCATTTGTCACCGGCAAATGAGGATGGCTGCAATGTCTAATTTGAATATTCTAATGAGTTGAACAAAAAGGTTTACCTGACCCAAAAGAACAAAAAACAAATTAAGTTCCAACATTAAGGTGTCAGATCATCGCATTATATTAAATGGGATTTCTCGTAGGTCTGAACGATTTTGAAAAATAATCGATTTTCCCCCCTCAATATTGCCATTTATTATGGAATTCTTTTTTTCAAGATCCGATTCCCATGTATTTTTTTTTAACAAATACAAGCAAAACATTTAAGCTATGTGGAAAACCTACACATGCGCAAAGAGAGAACATACAAACCCCACAAAACACACACACACACACACACACACACACGCACACACACACACACACAAACACGGAACTTCAGGACTGTGAACCAGATATGCTAACCACTAGCCCACCATAACTTCCATTCAGGATGATATCGGTTTTTGTTTTTTTTTTAATCCGCCAACGAACCTCCAGCTGCTTCACTCGTTGCTCCTGCAGTCTCTCCGCCCCTTTCGACTCCTGAACGGCTCGGCTCAGCTGATCCACCTTGCTACCCAACTCCTGCACTTTTGCCTTGAGTTGATCTCTTTGCTGACTCAGCTCCTGCACCTTCTCCTTGGCTGCACCGCCCTCTTCCAACGCCTCCACTTTTTCTCGGCCCAGCACACCGTTGCTCTAAGTTCAAAGGATAAGTGAAGACAATGTGAAGAAAGAACAATAAAGAATGGCTTGGAACTTACCTCTCTCGTCTTCTCCAAATCTCTCAGCAGATGCTGAAGTTCTAATTCATATTCTTCCTTCAGAGCGGCAATGTATTTATCGTGGGTCTCCACTTCATCTTTGATGGCGCCCTTCAAGTCGCTGAGCTCTTTCTCCTGTTGTTGGAGAAGGTCCTCACGCTCCTCCTTCACCAAAAGCATGTCCTGAAAGTCTGCACGCAGCTGGGCCATATCCTGAGACCATGACACGTGTTCTATCGTCTTGTCTGGTTGAGCTGCTTGTGTAGAATTGGCAGACCGAAACCTTACCTTCAGGAGGACTTCTTTCTCCGCATTTATCATTTCTGCCTTCTTGGATTGGTCCAGTTCATCGTGCATCTCCGAGAGCTGCTGCTGGAGGTCCTTCATCTGCATCTTAGAACGCTCCCTGTCTGCAATCATCTGAGTCAGCCTGTGAAATACAAAATGGGAGTGCCGCTATAAACTCATCGGTCGGAATATTCGGTAAAGCTGTGCAATCTAATGAGATCCAACACAATGAATGCTACATGCTCACTCGTCTTTGGTAGACTGAAGTTGCGACTCAATTTCCATCAGTTTGTTTCTGAGTTTGGTGAGCTCGGCCTGACTCTTGGACAACTCTTCCTGCAGCTTCTTCTTCTCCGTCCGGGCCTTCTCGCAGGCTTTGGCAAGTGTCTTTTCATTCTGGGGCACAAAATCAAGTGTCTCAAGATGAAGGTTTTCAAAAATGTGGGCACACTGACTGAGTCAGGCAAAAACAACACAAAACCTTCATCTCGGTTTCCAATTTTCGCGTCAAGTCATACACTTGTGACTCCAGTGCTTCCTGTTTCTCCAGCAGCTGCTTCATCTCTACTGTCCGATCCTACAGAAGGTGAAAGTTCCATTCCAACATGCTACATTAGTCAAGAGTGAGCTACATTGGAGAGCATTTTCACTCCTCCGTTCACTTTCACCTCCTCCTCCACATTCTCAGCCCTTTTCCACTTCAGTCTGTTGATCCTTTCAAGCAGCAGGTTGACTTTCCTTCGGGTGACGGAGACTTCGTCAGTCGTCCTAAGAAGAAAGACAAATGTTTTCGAAACGCTTTTATCTTGTTGCTTTGACGGTGCAGAGATGAAGACGTTGGCCAAACTTCACTCAGCCTGCCGCGGAATTCTGTCTGAGCACGTGTCAAAATAGGTGATAGATCTTTTAAGACATTCCAGGTTATATCTGGAGAAGCAAGATCACGCCTTGCATTCCTGATTGACTCAGTGTGTGAGTGGATGTGTGAGCAGCTGTGCCGGCAACTCTGTTATCACACGATCACAATAGATAAAATTGGGAGAAAAAAAATCTGACACTTTCTTCTATCATCAAACTAATCCATCAAATGTTGTTTTGTTGAGGCTTCAACCCTAAATTGCCACTGCAACACCAATCTCAAAAGTACACAAAGAGGAGTTGTTTTGTTCACAAGAACTGTTGACAGTTCGTTGAAGTGCAACAGGAGTTGCTACATTCAGTGATCCCTCGCTATTTCCCGGTTCGTTTATTGCGGCTTCAGTGCATCGCAGATTTTTTTCAAACATGTTCATTTAAAAAAAACAAAAACTTTTTTTTCATATACATGGAGTACAGTACTGTATATGTTGCTCTATGTGACTCGCTGTTATTTTGCTGACTTTCGTAGCTTCTGGCGGACCGTTTGTGGACTTTTTGCGGACTTAAAAAAAAATATATTTTAATTAAAAAAAAAAATGTTTACTGTATTTTGTTATTCATAAACTAACCTAACTTATATATGTTTAAATCTATTAGTATACAGCATTAAGTCATGTTAATTACTTCAAAATGTACTTCTACATGCATGTATACCATTAAATTTGGCCTTATAAATATTATGTACATGTACCTATGTGGAGGGAGGGACGGGGGGGGGGGGGGTCGCTACTTCGCGGATTTTCGTTTATCGCGGGTGGTTTTGGTCCCCATTAACCGCGATAAACGAGGGATTACTGTATATGTCCGCCAAAAACATGGACTACATTTAGTGCTTACGATTGTTACTGAGACATGTATGGTTGCAGAGTTGGACAAGCGCCTGTTGTCACGGATGGCTGATACATCCACGTTGCAAAGGGGACTAACTTTATAGCCCTTTGCTGCAATGTTAAACAGTTGAATGAGTGAGCTTATTATATTTTGAATGACATGTAGGACAAACGGAGCATCATATAAAAATCTTTGAGTGACTTAATTTGGATGAACACGTGCACAAAATGAGTTCTTGCAATTAATGTTGGTTTGCTGTTCAGTAGTTTTGTGCCATCTTTGAATGGAAATTTGAATGCAAGTGAGCCCTTTGCACAGGGTGGAGGAAATAAAAATAAGTGCATCTATTATATGAATTTGAGCATACAAATACCGAACAAATCTCTTTTGTACATCAGTTGAATTTTTAAAATACAGTCAAACCTCGGTTTTCGAACGTCTCTGTTCTCGCCCAATTAGGTTTTCGATCGTTTTTTTATGCCTTGGATGATGAACAAATTTTGGTTCTCGAACAAACTGAGTGCACTTGAATGCACCATTTTGACTCCTCTCGCCTTTCTTACACGAGGAAGTGACGCTTCCTCGTGTTGCTTTCCATTGCGAGCAGACGTGTTCAGTAAACATTTTTATTTTAAAAAGAGCGCGGTTTCAGTTTTCGAACAATTTTGGTTTTCGAACAGCCTTCTGGAACGGATTATGGACGAAAACCGAGGTTTGTCTGTACAACTTTTGTCCTTATTGAAACATTCTTCAAGCATTTTTGCCATACATCTGGTTAAGAAGTGCACGGTCCAATGTGACCCCCGAGTAGTGCTGACAAAAAATGGTTGCCTATCCCCGTTCCAGTTCTTTTTATGTGTTCACTCACCCTTCCTTGAGGTAGGTGAAGAGCATTTGCTTCGCTGCGTCTTCATTCGGGTCAACTGACACCTGCTGTCCTTTCAGAAGATCAGGAGTGACCTGGTTAGAGAGCATGAAAAATAGAACCTTTGAAATGAGAACCGCGTCTGCGAGGACATGACTTTACCTGAGCGTCTCTTTCTTTTGCTCCATCTATACAAGTGCTCTGCGACAATTCCTTTGTTTGTGAAGTACTTTTGCTGCCGTGTCAATCCCATGATGATCTTTAAACTGCATGCCGGGTTTGTTCTCTTCTCTCTTGTTGGCCTCTCCACCCAGCAGCCGAGCCCTGGCTGACCCCGGAGGATACACCTTGCCAGAGGTCACACCGCTGCTGCACCCCTTCAAAGACGACGTCCTGCTGGATGAAGAGGAAGACGAGTCGGAAGCTCGGCCGCTGTCCACGCTACGTGACCGTCGCGTTTCTTCCGGGTCCAGACGACTTCTGGGGCCGCCCCTTCCTCTACGCTGGCTACTGTTGAACTGGGTGATTAGCTTGCCTACAGACATGAAGGGTTCAGAGTTCACTGAGTTGGGGGACCTTGCAGGGAGGTGTCCGTCCGAAGGAGGCGTGTTCTGGTCGTCTGTTGGGCCTTCGGCTGGAAGCGGAATCCGGGCTTTGGTCCGATCCCCTGTTTTCCCGGGAAGGGTTTGCGAAGGGTTGAGATGGTTGAGGTTGTTGCTTCTGGGGTCGTACGGTCTCATGATCTCTGGGTGTTTCTGGTAATGAAACTCGGACAAGGAGCTAGTCCCATCCACGGACCTCTTCACCATGCCCGGTTTGTAGCCAGTCTGGTGAGTGATGACTGATACGTCTCTGTGGCTTTCTTCACCAGAACTGTTCAGAACTACAAAGGGCTGACCTTTAATCCCTTGAACCTGCACCCGAACTCCAAAGAAACCGTCATGGCCGCCTCTGGGGTTGTGCGCATCAACATAAGTCTTCTGCATCCGTCATTTCTGGGGAGCCACCTAGTCCGGCCATTGTGGCTCCAGCTGCATTAACAGAACTAAGGGGGAAACAGATGTTCTGAATTACAAAGATTCCAAATTGCAGGCAAGTGTGAGCGTGGGAGTCACTAACTACTTTTTTTTTCCCACAATTGTCCACATTATTCGCAATCAGCCTCGCCGTTTGGCAGGTTTGATTGAGTTCACCATGGAAAATTTGACAGAGTTCCCAAATCAGGCCCAGAGTGTTTATAACCCTGTTGAACGCTGATCCAGCATGGGAAGGCGTACACAAATGTTTACACAACATTAGAGTTACAGTGCAAGTAGGACACGGTGACATAGTGCCATTCAAGGACCTCCTCTCTCACACTTACGCACAGCTGCACTCACGAGCCAACATGAAGACATACATGGACAACAGCTTGATTTTGCAGACAACTCACTCTGTGTGTTAATGACACTGCCGTATTGTACCAACAACACTGAGCCAATTGAATTACATCTACAACTGGCTGAGGTTTGTGGGGTGTCGTCACTCACTTCATGGTATAAAGGAGCAATATTTGTCAAGAGAGATGTCAACACTGGAGCCATTGTCATCATTATTGCACGCGATTTAAAATTTTGAAGCCATTTACATGTGTGTTTTGAGTATCGGCCATAGGATTTATCATGTCTTTGTCGGAGGAGATGAAAAATACAACAATAGTAGGATTTTTTTTTTTTTTAAATATAAGAGTGCATTCTACGGACCACTGCAATCTACGAACATATTTAATGAATGTCAAATTAATGTGGTAGTATCGTGTCAAATTGAGTCCATGTCTTGTGGGTTGCATGCCTGCGTATTTTTTTAGTTTCCTCCCACATTGCAAAAACATGCATGGCAGGTTAATGGAACGCTCTAAATTGTCCCTACGTGTGAGTGTGAGCGTGGATGGTTCGTTTATGTGTGCTCTGCAATTGGCTGGCGACCAGTTCCGGGTGTACCCCACCTTCTGCCCGAAGACAGCTAGGATAGACTCCAGCACGCCCGCGACCCTCGTGAGGATAAGTGGATTAGAATATGGATGGATGGATGGATGGATGAAATTCATACCTCCCTGACAGCATTATTGTCTTTGGTGAATCATAATTTTGATCTCGCTTGATTGATGTATGAGTGAGATATATTTATTACAAAGCACACTTTAAATGTTTACACTTTTTAGAAACTGGTGGCCTTGGTTTGGCAACCAGTTTAGGGTGTCCCCCGCCTGCTGCCCAAAGACAGCTGGGATAGGCGCCAGTACGCCCGCAAACCCTTGACAATCGGATTGGAAAATTGATGGATGTAAACTGGTGGCTTCATCATTTGTAACATTTGAGGTAAAAACCTTTGGGTTGCCAGGTTGGGAAAATCCACCTTAAGCATATGAAAACGTAGTTTTGCCTCAAAGCGTACTAGTTTACAACATAAGGTACGTAAAAAGGATGTGTCCTTGTGGAATTTCGTATACTGTACTGTATCAGGAAGGCAAAATAAAAGTTGAAAAGTTTTATTCTGGAATTTTACACTGATTTAACAGGAAAGCAAGATATTTGTCATTCAAATTAACCACTGTAATTATTCTTCGGGGTTTTCTTACAGCTTTTAGGTTAGCATTAGCCAGTTACCATGCTCCACAGGTAAAATAACACCTCATAAGTAAACAGCAAGTAATGCCCGCATATCGCTCTGAGAGGGCAGAACAAGGTTGCTGCCTGGACAGGACTCCGACATTAAAACGGAGAGATTGTCTGCCACAAAAAGCATAGTGCTTCAAAGAGATGAAGGGAAAATGATCTTTACCGAGGTTCAGTAGACTCACCACAAGCACGCCACAAGAAGGGTTGAAGCCTTTCCTTGTTATTCTTCCGTTCTTCGCAATGTAAAGGAGTAAAATCGTTATAAAGAAGGGAACGTACCCAACGCGAGTGTGAAAGTGAGTGAATCGTTGTGCAGTCCTCCTCTTCCTCCGAACTGTCCCGCTATCCTGCCTCTGCCCAATGAGGCGTTCACCAACGCCGCGGTGTCCGACATCCCAGTGTCACGTGACAAAGGAGATATTCGGGATATTTTGTTTAGAAATTATTTTCTCAGATGTGTCGGTCCAACCCATTTTTTTGCTGTGACCTCTGCTTTCAATGACAGCTCCTCTAATTTTCGGCGCTCAATTGATGAATTGAAACTGAATTAAGTATAAAAGGCGTAGTTTAGAACTCAATTTGACAAATAGCAATTGGTGTGAGTTTGTTACACCACAAGAAGACAAAAATTACAGATATTAGCAGAAAAAAGACAAGAAGAACAAGAAAAACATGTACTGTATTGCTATATGCAGACACAAGCCAATAGGCTACTTTGAACTGTTCACAAACAGTACATTTTATAATAGCAGAACTTTTTTATGACTTTTTGAGATGTGTTAAAAAAAAAAACAATAAACAGCATTCTACATAAGCACATTGCTCAAAACAATAAATGTGTCTAAAACTGCACCGAAGAGTTTCCTTTGTAAAATCAAGTGTGACAAAAACATTTACAGACATTTGTATAAAAGATAACTTCCATAACTTAAGGAGGAAAAAAAAATGTCCTAAACATGCACACGTAAAAACCCACACATTTGGCTAGATCTGAAAAGGAATGATGTCAGTGACAAATGTTTTGTTTTTGCCCACCAGTGTTGTTCTTAACAGTGCTAAACATACAAATAAAAGAAAAGCTTCAATAGATAAGATGCTAATTAAAACATTCTTGGAGACGTGTTCATTCACAGAATGGGCCAACTCCTAAATCACACAGGCAAGCGCGCACGCACCGCACGCACACACACACACACACACACACACACACACACACACACACACACACACACACACACAGGCAACTTCCATACTCACAATGCCACAGAACAAATAAATCTGCCGTCTGAACACGCATAGAAATGTCACGTCTGCCAATGCACTATCAAAGCGTTTGCCAAGGGGCAGATGACATCTCGCCACAACTGAGTTCTATCCATCCAGGACAGATAAAAAAAATTTACAAAATATCTCCAAGTTACAATGCATTTGTCTTTCAGAAGTAAACTTTTAGGCACAAAGTTAGAATTGTGTCGGAGAAGCGAGGGGATGATTGTTCAACTGCATCACGAGTCTCTGATGCTCTTCCTTTAGTCAGAGACCCAGAGTTAAGTATTTATTGGCTGTTTTAATCAAAATACACTCACATACAATACACTACTCACAAAAATGGAAGAATATTCAGCTTTTTGGGTGAACCTAAAATGCACTATAAACTTTACATGTGAACTTGTTTTGCTTATTTTGTATTTTGCCTCTCGCTAAACTTTTCAGTGTCCATCTGTTGTTCAGTGTTTTAGTACTTTTTACACAACGTACTATCGTCTGGAACATGAAGCAGAATGACAAAAGTCACTAAAGCATTGAACTGTTAGAGACACTGGCAGCTCCGGGTATGTGAATTATGTGTGGCCACACAAGGCGGCATTCCCCCCCAAAAATAAAAATAAAGAAAGAAAGCTGCGTGAAGCGGTTTTCTTTTTGCGCCCCCCATCTGGAGTCGCTCTCTGTCAGAGAGTTGCAGACAGCAACACTTTTGAAATAATTTAATTTGGGCAATCCTGAACAAAGAAAGCAAGCATGCTTGGAAACAAAGCCAAATTAATTGCAGTTGGACTACCTTTAGTTTTTTTTTTCATCTGTGCAATGCAAGGCTTGGGTTTTTGTAATTCTGCTTCCTTAATTCTAAATATATTTTGGTGATTCTGTATTCCTTGTTTCCAATACAGCATATTTAAAATGGTGTGTTTTCAATTCAAGGTGGCACGGTGGGTTTTCTCCGGGTACTCAGTTTTCCTCCCACATTCCATTAACATGCGTTGCAGATTAATGGAACACTCAAATTGTCCTTGGCGTGGTTGTGAGCGTGAATTGAATGGCAACCAGTTCAGGGTGTCCCCCGCCTACTTGCCTGAAGACAGATGTTTTCCATTCATCAGTGTGTGCATGGGTGTGTTGGTGGTGGGGTGTGGTGGGGTGGCTAAAGGGCTCTCACTAAGTGTGATGAGACCTTGGACCGCCACTGGTTGGTGAAATGCGCATTGAAATGTTTAGAGGTTAAATTACGTTCATCTGTAGGCTAAAGTGCATTTTAGCTTCATCTTGAAATTCAACCCAAAACCCAATTATGCCCAACCTTTTTTGGTTGTAGTGTACGATACAGTATATCCTCCCACACACAATTTCGAGCTCCTTTAAGACCGTGTCATCAACCAAATGTGAATAAAAATATATCCTCAAAAAGATCAATTTGGAAGCATGAAGTCCACATTGGTAAATTGGAATTGTTGAGCGCTTGGAGCCTCAGAGATGGCCCATTGGGTTTGCAGGATCGGTCAGACCCGGATGAAATGCGACATGCATGGACTGCGGATCGGTCATGACAGCAGACACCTTCTCTTCCTCTCTCCTCCTCAGACACGCGGCTTTCGGGTTGAGGTTCCTCTCTGAGGGACAAGTAGTGGTTCATTTGAGGAAAAAGGCAGCTCTCGGCGAGCGTTTGTGATCGTCTGCTTTCGGCGCTCACCTCTGACTTGTTGTTCCAGGCTGAGGATGATGGACACGGCCTGGTGCAGCACCAGCAACTTGGTCTGCGGCTTCTCGCTCTTCAGGTGCAGCTGACACATGTGACCCAGCTCCTTGAACGCTTCGTTGATGTCGCGCACGCGCAGACGCTCCCGAGCGTTGTTGGCCATCCTCCTCTCGCGCTCACGCTCGGCCTTCTGCTCCGGACTTAGATCTTCGTCCTCGTGGATACTTCAGCATTGGACGATATGGGAGAGGAGAATGAATGTTAAATTCAATCAGGGAAAAAGAGTCAGAAGAGGAGATGGGATTTTATGAGGATTTTACTGCCCTCTACCGGCCATTGAGAAGAACAGACCTATACTTTTATAACCTAAATCCTAACACGTTCCATTACATCGTTTTTATTTATTCCCAACAGCATATCATTTCGGAGCATTTCTCTTGTTTGCACTTCCCTTACATATATTGTCTAATTAGATTTCATCCTGCATGTGCTGCCATGTCAATCTAATCTGTCAGCCTTCAAAATAAATGATGCTAGGCAAGGTAACTCAAACTTCCATAAACTCCTGTGAATAACAGGCACCCGTGTATAATATAAAATCAACCCTAAAAACCATTTGATTTGACCTGTTTGCTGTTATACATTATTATGTATAACAGCATACATATTATGTATATTATGTATATATTATGTATATTATGTTATACATAATATGTTATTATGTATAACAGAGGGAGATGATCGGGAGTACAAGAGACTGACGGGGGACTTCGTGGACTGGTGCCAGCAGAATCACCTCAGATCAATGGAAAAACTAGATTTCTGCAGGAAACAGTTCATGCACCTGCATCAAGGGTGCATAGAGAGGGTGACCTCCTACAAGTACCTGGGTGTTCATCTCAACAATAAATCTGGTCAACCAACTCAGACGCCCTGATCAGGAAGGGACAGAGCCGCCTCTTCCTACTCAGGAAACTAAGGTCTTTTGGGGTTCAGGGGTCTCTCAGCCTTCAAAATGGCATTGTCTGCTGGTCGGGCAATCTCGGCCCGGGACAGAAACAGACTGGAGCGACTGGTCAGGAGGGCCAGGCAAGGTAATGCTCAAAACTACTATGATGGACATCCCAAACTGACAGCCTGGGCAGCTCCTTCAGCCAGAGACTACTAACCCGCGCTGCAAGAAACATCGCCGCTCATTCTTACCACTGCTGTCGTGCTCAATAAACACACATGAAAGAAAAAAACGGATAATATACAAAATCAGCCACCTTATATTTTGTATTTTGTATTTTTTTATCTAACTGTGTAAGCTCTATTTTGTTCTGGAACATTTATTTGCAATATTTGTTTTTCTTTTTACCCCACCCCCCTTCCCCCTCCAATTCTGCTGCTGAAGACTGCAAATTCCCCAGTGCGGGCAAATAAAGGTTATTCTTATATTCTTATTATCAGCGTAAAAAATACGAATGAATAAAAATTCAAAACCAATAAAGAGCAAATGCTTTTAAATCCACATTTAAAACAATGCTTGTTTCCCATTACCGGTAACTATGATGAAAGTCTTACAAAGTATTTTTTAAATCATATTTTTGCAAATCTTGTTCTTGTACCATATGCACTTTTAGGAATTTTAGTAAAGCTATATTTTTATTTCTTTACTTTGCTTTTAAAAGTCTTTAACTCTGTTTCTAACTGCTTTTGAATGTTCAACTTTTATTTAAAATAAGTGACGCATAATAAGTGACAAATCTGGGATTCTATATCTTTTTGACAAGCCCTATGTACTAGTCAACATCTAAACAAAGTGATTTTGTGTGTTGTGTGTGTGTGTGTTTTAATAAGCCGGCTGTATTTATAGTATAAGTGCAGGGGAAATCATGTTGTCAAGTGAGAGCATTAGGGTCTACCTGTCCCTCATGCCGTTGTCTCCATGCGTCTTGAGTTCGCACTCCTCATCTGACCTTTGACTGTCGGAACTGTGGCTGGTGTGCATTATGTCTTCCCTCTCATTGCTTTCAATTTTCAGCTCTGCATTTCCTGGAATTCCCAAACTCCCTGCAAAGGAAATGGGATCATTATACACTGTGACATCAGTTTGGAAGCTAATCGTCATCATTGCTTGAATAAGAGTCAACATATAATGCAAAAAAATCAGCGATTTGAGTCACCTCTGCGTCCTCCCGGCATCGACTCCAGAGTGGTCCCTTGTCTAGCGCGGTACGGGTGTCCATTTTGTGTGCGCCCCTGGAAGGCTGAATGGTTGTTGTTCATGGTGACAGCCTCAACCTTTGCGGCACACAAAGAAGTCGATGAGATAAGGCCAATATTTACAGTGTGTGTTCAGTTAGTACGACGCCTGAGAATCTGTTAAATAATTTCCGGCAAATGATGCTACAGTGCAGCGCTTAAAACCAACATCTGCTTCTTTATACCCAACATCCTCTTGAGTGGATCACTTTCCTATACAGACCCGATCTTAATCCTCCCCTTAAAACTGCGACGCACTTTCTATTACACCAGTAATTCTCTTCAGGAATGATTCACTCCTAATCGACACATCCAAAGTATGAAATGTAATATCGCACTCCCCCAGGGGATTAGAATATACTATCCCTCCAGCTAGGCCCAAATCCTCCAACTCGGCTAAAAGGGAAAAACACGCCGTATCTGAGGCAGACCACATCACCCCACACATTCAGTACACTTCCTACACAAAAGTGGCGTGTCCCTGCTCTGGCCCATTGTGTTCTGTTTCCTATTTTGCTGATAACAACAGAGTGGAAAAGTCCACAAGCTCGAACAGCACACACAAACACGAGATGACATTTGCATACACACAGCTCCATGCTAAAATGCTTCAAAGTCTAACCATAGTTGGGGTGTGGCAGGTGAGCGGGAGCGTGCCGGCAGGGTTTGGCCGGCCGAGGAGGTTCTGGTTCAGCAGGCTGTGGATGTCAGCGGGCAGGCTGGGCATGGGACCGACGGCGTGGTTCCTTAAAACGTGGATGACATCGTCCAATCTGTCCAGTCTGTCCTCTACCTGAGACTTAGAGGGGAACAATATTTGTTAAATCGTGGCTTAACTGAGCTAAAAAAACATTTTTTCATCTCTCTCTCACTCTCTCCTCTCTCTCTCTCTGCTTAGTTTAGCTTAGCATGACCTTAGCTTAGCATGGCGAAAAAACTCGAACACAATGAACACAATAATGTAACACAATAATGTAACACAGTGCACTGCTTTTCATAAGTTTTACTACATTTTTATATGTATGGATGAAATATTTTATAGACTATAAATGACAGCCCTGGGAATTAAATTAAATTAAATGGCAATTGCTAACATGCTAGGTATCATTATTTTCTCTTTAATATATCTGTTTAATGGGTGTTCTATTCAAAATGAAAGTTGGATTCAGACAACAGACAACAGCTTATACTCAATGACCAATGCATTAGGTACATTTTGACGGTTTAAGTTTCTTCTTAATAATACAGAAAGCACAATAATAAACACAGTGCTAAATTATAAACACTGACAACTTGTTTGAAAAAAGTGCATCATTATATTTCCAAAGGCATTTTTTTAATCATTCAAAGTTGTGTCCAGTGAGTGTGTCATGCATAATTACATATTAGTAAAATTTTCCTAAAATGTGTTTCTTTCATTTTATCCATCCATTTTCCCGCTTTATCCTCACTAGGGTCGCGGGGGGTGCCGGAGCCTATCCCAGCTGTCTTCGGGCAGTAGGCGGGGGATGAATTTTTTTTTTTCTCAAGCCGAACATGTCCACTCTGTCATAGAATAATATCAAGGGACAAAAAAAAAAAAGTTAAGAAATTTAACATCTATTTCTTTAACAGTTTACAGTCAGTTTGATAACAGAATCACATTGCTAAGCCAGGCTCCACTATATGTTCTCCTAAATGCTAACATTAGCCCAAAATCTCCACTGTGTCATTGTCCACCCTGTCAGCAATTTGACACATTTTGTTGTTTGCAAGTGTCTGCTTGCAGTTAATTTATACTGTACTTAAAAATTCTGGGACCATAATGAATATGTATTTATAAAGCACGTTGTGCAATGAATGTCAAATTTAATGGAAAATCTCATTTTGTTGTGTGGTGTAATTTGGAACTCTCAAAGGCCCTTTATTGTGATATGGACTCAACGATGTAATCAGGTCTTACCATGGATATAAGTGAGGACTCATAATGTGGCGACACAGGTGTCTGTACAGAGTTGCGGGGCCACATATTGGTTCCTGTGTGCAAAGCAAAGAGAGATTGAAAATACACAAACACAGACGAGTAAAAATGGCACACGAAATAATCACTGTCCCACTGGGAGTAGCAGATTTTAGCCGCTCGGTAGGTTACCTGCGGGTTCGCTGGCGTTTGGCAAAGGCGACGGGGACCTCACAGGAGTGGACGAGCTGGAAGGGAAGCTGCTGCTGGTGCGATCGGGGGAATAAATCTGCCAGCAGACGTGTAGGGAGAGAAAAGAAAGAGGAGGAGGAGAAGGAGTGGGATGAAGGCATGGATCATTTTAAAGGCACTTGTCATTTCTCCACCAACTGCCGTTAGAGCAGCCCCATAACCCAAACTAACTCATCAATTGTGTTCATATTACTAGTCAGCAGCTAATAAAAAGTGTGAGAGTAGTAGCCCTTTGCTGATGTCCACTCGCCTGCGACTGCCAAAAAGACCTATTTCCTGTTTGCAATGCACCCCTGGGGCCCTCGCTTTAATTTTATGCCTTGTTTTGAATGTTTGAGTGTAACGTAGAACAAATGAATTGATGCAATGGGACTGTGGTGATGCATACTTACAGATGCCAGCGCTTTGCCCAATGTATCGCCAGTCTGTGAGCCTCCTGGCACATTGGTGTGGTTTCCTGAGACTGACAGAAATCAGAATGTGTTTAAATGGCGTGCGGCTAAATGACCACAAGCAGAATCTAAAGAGAGCTGATCAAAGAGCTGCATGAAAAAGTCCATTTGAAAATGACTTTCTTATTTAGCGGTATTATCAAAAACGACATACAATTTCTATGAAACTTTGTGGAGGGGTGAGAACATTTCAACTTCAAATTACAACTGAACCCTGCTACAGAATGTAACACCCGTCCGTAAGGAGAATCCACGGGGTCTGATTTGGCCCCTATGAATTCTGCTACTCTAATGCTACCCTTAAATCCCAAAGGGTCAAATTTGGCCCTAGTCCTAAATTAGGATTAAAGCATAGAATATTTGAAAAAACATATACTTTAGTGTTCAGTGAACAAATAGCAGTCATTTAATGTATAATTCATCATTTTCCAAAGAAGAAAGGGGTTAGGGTTCGGGTTATGTTTTACGTCTTGCTACCTAATGTGGTGAGAGTAATGAACTAAACTAAAATATGGCACACGTTCCAAATGGTGAAAATAAACAAGTTCAAAGGCAAAAGGCGACAAGCGCCATTTAAACAAAACGAGAAGCTGCCTGCAAGCTTTTGCACTAATTTGAAGCCAAGAATTAAATGCCAGCTTTAAAAACGGTTAGCGACTCCTGATTTTTTACGAACTTTGAATCTAGACTTTAGTCTTTAAACTCTTCTATTCTTGTAATGTTATTGAAGAATGTCCACTCAGAGAGTTGTGCTTAACAGAGGTTCTTTACTAGTCGCTCGTATAAAGTGCAGGCCAGTATAACAGTAACGGAGACACGTTCTCTTCACATGCTGAGGTCGGTTGCTATGGTAACCCGATAGCAGCTTTTTACGGCATGTCGAACTGCTGTCGTAAAGTTCAACGCATATAGTCCTTATGTGACAATTCTTCTATTTTTTGTGTAACCTTGAAGAAGGAACTTGAGCGCTAGTTGCTCTCTTGACTATCCCTCCATTGCACTGCCTCACCTGTGGAATTGTCTGTTGTGTTGATCGATGGGGCATGTGATGATGCATTGTTGTGGTGAAACGTGGACATGGGTGGAAGACCTCTGTTCATGTCTGTTGCAATCACCGGGTGTGGAGAGTAGTCCTAAACATGAAAAAAAAGACATACACACAGTTGAAGTGCCGGGTTGTAAAAGTCAATATGTGATCCGTGATGTAAATCTCACCAGGTGGCCGTGCGGCTGCAGACTGCTGTAGTTGCCCGCCTGCGTTTGGTGGCTGCTGGTTACTCCCAGTGCACCTTCATAGCCATGCTGGTTCAGTCCGTTTACTGCACTCCAGATGTCAGGAAAATTGCTTGTGCCCTCTGAAATGGATGACAATATGTTGCATGTTGCACTGTACGGATGTCATGTTAATGAAGCGTTATTTATCACATTCACAGACTCTTTGTTTCAAAACTTCATTATCTTTATAATCAACAGAAAATGTAGTGTTTTCACGACATCATATGTTGCAATTAATTCCAGTTTAATTGGGATTTGGAATTCACTGCTTTACTACGTTAATGCTATGTAGCGTTAGCATTGAGCTAACAGACCAAAAAGTTAAGCTTGTGTAGTTATTTTAAATAAACAACGTGTTGTTCTCTTTGTTTGATGCTTTGTTTAACAATAATCATCAACTGGAAGTGGCATTAAATAGACAGAGACCTCTTTTTTGAAGAATTGTTAACTAATTGTGAAAGCGCAACATAAATATATGTATAAGATTTTGTATTGTATATTGTATTGTATGATTGTTACTGACAAACTGCTGCTTGTTGGCAAGTGAGATGAGTCATTGTTTTAAACATATATATTGTTGTATATATGTATATATATATATATATATATATACAGTCAAACCTCGGTTTTCGAACGTCTCGGTTCTTGACCAATTCGGTTTTCGACCAAAAATTTTGAGTTTTTTTTATGCCTCGGATGACGAACAAACTTCGGTTCTCGAACAAACTGAGCGCACTTGAACGCACCATTTGACTCCTCTCGCCTTCCTTACACGAGGAAGTGACGCTTCCTCGGGTAGACGAGGAAGTGACGCTTGCTCGTGTTGCTTTCCATTGTGAGCAGACGTGTTCAGTAAACATTTTTATTTTAAAAAGAGCGTTTCGGTTTTTTCGGTTTATCGAAAACCGAGGTTTGACTATATATAACAATATCGGTTTTCAACCAGCCTTATGGCACGAAAACCGAGGTTTGACTGGCAACCAATGTCATATGCCCGAAGACATATATCCAGCACCCCCCGCGACCCTAGTATGAAGCGGTTATGGATGGATATATATATATATATATATATACACACACACACACACATACACACAAACACACACGTACACACAGTGTTCTTATCACTGCTTGGAATAGATTTACGGTCGTCATCAGTTTGCTTACCCAAAAAAGTGCTGGCAAACACATTGCTGGAGGCCTTGCTAGACGGATGTAAGGTTGAGTTGTGGCTGAAGTCGTCACTACCCGGGGACTGCCCATAAGTCTAAAAAAAGGAAATGTAAACCTGGTCACACAAACTGCCACATGGCTGCGTGCATACTCGGATCGGAAGCAACAGTCTATTCAAAACAAAGCAGAGAGCCGACGCACACGTAGAGCAGTTGCGATAATCCATAAGCTGCAGATCCGTGCACCTCCTCATCCGGATTTAGGAACCATTCAGCATGAGAAATCCCTGCCCTAATAGTGATCGGTTCTACTGGATTCTGAGTGCTGAGATACAATTCCCTTCTTAATGAAACCGAGTTACAGGCCTCAACGAGAAAACCATAAGAACTGGTCTGACCTTGTTGAAGCCTTTTTTTTAATCCAAGGAGAAATTAATTGCAAAGCGGAATTCATCTAAGTTTCCACTTGTGTTGCGTTTTTACTATGCTGGAGGACTACACACATGCGCGCACACACAACACACACACACACTTCCTCACTCACACAACACACATCGAGAGGTCTGGGCTGCACCTGCACCTCCCTCCAGTGCTTTGATGTGGCCCAGGAAATGAAAATAAAACTCGCTGCGCAGCATCAATGGCGTGTCAGTTACCCGGACGACAAGTCCTGTAAAGGAGGCTATTAAAGACTCTCCTGAGCACGCTTGGGGAACAACACAGACATACTACACCCGCGCACGGATATACACACAGAGCCGTGACCCTGGTTGGCATGAGTCCCATGGTGATTGCGGGCCAGGCCAAACAGAGGAGCCCCTGCCGACACTGGGCCCCGTCTGAGCCGCCATGGGCAGCATATGGCGAAGGATAAAGCCAATTGTCCTCCTTACCATCAGCATAGTAGGCGACCCGTTAATAATGGTCACACCCCCGCCTCAGCACGCCTTCGCTGGCCCCCGCTGGAGAGGAGGGCCGTCACCATGGTATCCTCTTTTAGCGTAGCATTGATTTAGAAACCATCAATCATGGCAATCACAAACGATAAGGGACTCTTTTTTTTCTCTTTTTCTGCAGCAATTACAGGCCTGACGTAGGAAAGTATGTTTCATTGTTGTCAGCATATAGTTTGCAAAAGTGTATGTCATCTTAGTTCGTAGTAAGGTAAGGAACCATATTGTTAGCCTAACAGCATACCCCGCTGAAGTAACTTTATACTTATTGTAGCAATAGTAATAAAAAATACACTAATGTGCTTTGCTGAAAATTGTGTTTTTTCTTTATGTTTGTGTCGATTCTCAGTCATCTAGGTCGTGGTAATGCACAAAGGTTCAATTGAGGCAACTTTATGCTTGATGCTGGGTTAGCTGTATCAGTTAAAAAGTAAATTGACAATGACCGTATGTTCATAGGCTAACAATATTTGGTAACTTAAATGAACGCCACACACCTTGCTTTAAGACAGTGAAACCAAACTACGACTTTCGTTATATAGCACTTTCACAACAGCTGCAGCTGTAACAAAGCGCTTTGCAGAACATTTAACATAAAATAACAATAACACAACAGAACACATAAAAAAGCGGTGATAATTAAACCTATGATTAGCAATATTTGGTCATTCATAATTATGGCAATCTACATAAGAGTACAAAATAAGGATAATCTCAAATTTTCAAATTTCTTAAATTAGAAAATGTTTTTTTAAATTGTATGTTTCAGGTTACACTTTTCATTTCCAACTATTTCCCATCAACAATAAGTGCCCCATACTAGGTTCAACAAAATGGAAACTAGTAAACAACCAAGTACAGTACTGTATGACATTATCATGTTAGATGAGAGTAATATCAACTTGCACTTGAGGGGGCTGCGCTGCGCTCCTCATACAGCCACATGCAACCAATTTTCTGCCTCTGTGATCCATGATGTCTGGATATGGTTAGTCTCAGCGAGATCAAAGCTGCCTTTGATAATGGCTGAAGCAATGGAGGGGCGGCCTAAATCAAATAGAAATAGCGAGAAATCTGCTTCATGTCAAGATGCTTGCTGCTTGCCAGGCTGCTGCCTTAGCTAACAGGAAGCAGGAGCGCTGCCAGTGTGCATTTCAAACACAAGTTGGTCAACATGCAAAAAAACGCCACAACTGCGCTGTGGTATGGGACTGGCAAACGTGTCACAGTTTACTTTCAGTAGTGGAGATTGTGCGCTTAAAGTTGAGAATGAATATATATATATGTATGTATATATATATGTATATATACAGTGAAACTCCTCTACAACGAAATCATGTTTGCAGCAAGAGATTTTTCACAACAGGGGATATTGTCACCCATGTAGATTTCGTTGTAGAGGATAATACATCTATATACATATATACATATATATACATTTATACATATATAAATGTATATATATATATATATATGTGTGTATATATATATATATATATATATATATACGGTATATATATAAACACACACACACTCACACTGCAACAAAACAAATCTCTTGTGAAAGGCAATACTAAAACACAACAGTACACTAAAGTACACGAGCATCTCACACGTACACACACACACACACACACACACACACACACGATTCCAAATGACTCTCCCCAGGTAAAGATGCACACAAGAATTGTACTCACGGGCTTCATGTTGTAGCAATACATCAGTGAGTTGCTCCCCGCGCCTGAGACAGCATGAGCACAGTACATAATAACTCTGCTGCTTTTTCACAGTACAGTCCACACAGTGTCAGTTTCGTGCGTCGGTCGGTCCGTCGGTCACTCTGTGTCTCGACTCATGTGTATACGGCGCTCTTGGCACTTCCCTCGCCTAATCTACCCCTGCTGGTCGTGCAGCTACCCACAGACGACGTATGCAAATAAGGGCTGCACCATAACAAGGAGTAGAGAGGGGTGGCCAAGAGAGGATGTTGAAGCACGGTTAGGATCATGATCAGCATTCCCACCTCCTCCCCCTCTCTTCCCACCAACTTCCATTTCAACATGCACAAATGAATTTTGCATCTGTGTGCATGCGTGTGGCGCAGTAGTGAGATTCACACTAAATTGTTCCCTGTGTAGTTAATAACATATATGGAATTGTGTCATAATCAGGGAATTCCCCACCTACACATGATCAACATTCTTATCTTGTCTCCTTTATCAAATCTGAACAGGAAAGACACACTTTAAAAGCACCATTTCAAGTTTTGGGTGCATCCTGAATAGAGAGTTTTGGGGCACTTTAGAGATAAATACTGGAGTTAGTCTTTTAATGCAATGCATTTTCTTGGCTGAAACATTGAATTATAATGTGTTGATCTTGAGCAAAGTTTCTTAAAATGCCCAGTGTTATCATTCTAGGCATTGGACTAGTTCATGACATTTCTCCGATGTACCCACTTATTAGCATGGAAAACTCATACAAAATACAGAGAGGACTGTGATCACATTTACTTCTGCAGTATTGAATCGTACATAAAAAAAGTGTTTTTATCCCTTTCAGGAACAGTGATTACCAGAGTGGACAGCTATTCACAAATTGTTTTCTCTAATATTAATTTATCTTAATGTCACAATTGTGCATCAACCACTACAATGGACCCTTATGTGTTTTGCCATCCACTGCCATTATTTTTTTTCCCTGCCTAAAGAATAATAAAAACACTTGAGGAAAAAAAATCCTGCTGTAGGTGATTATTATTTGTTCATGGGAGGGTTAAGGAAGACGTGAAATCCTTTTCTTGTTGCCGGAAAAACACAACGGGGGGGTTGATAAGATTATAATTATAAATAATGTTAGGACAAAAGTATGTTGCGTTAAATTATAGCGTTGATGGCAAAATATCCCAATGTCATTATGAGTTACTCTGCAAGTCTCAAAGTGTTTGCACAAAATCAAGCTGGAGCGAGTCTTTGGTTTTTTTTTTTAACAATCTTTATTGAACAAGTCACAATACAATTCTCAGTAAATACAAAACAAAACGCGTTATTAATACATGTACTTATTACAAACATTTAAACAAAAAGAGAAGCCAGGGGATTTTTAAACAAAAATTTCAAATAAGGAGCATATAGCCAGAGTCAGCTTTCTTGTTTTTGGAATCCTTAATAGAACTCAGATACTGCTTTGTTTCTGCTTGAAAAATTTAAAAAAAGAGGTTTTGAATTACTCCATTTGGATTTGTGGATATGGAACTTAGCAAGAATGATTATTAAATTTATAATGAAGGTTTGTTTAGTGTTTTTTTTCCCTTACTTTTGTAGAACCCAAATAGTACATTTTTCCAGTATAGCATAAAGTCAGAGTCAATACATTCAATAATAAATCTAGAAGCTGGAGCGAGTCGCCCTTGGAGCAGAAAGCAGCGATGACGACATAAAGATTAGCCCCTTTTAGACAGGTAAACTGGGGATAACACAGCCTTGTCTGACCCACATTTACAAATAGAATCAAGGTTGTAGTCACGTGTGTGGCGGCCGGGTTAAAGGTCCTTCTCTCTGTCTGGGTGAGCGGCAAATGTGTGGCACATTAACACGCAGACCTCTGCAAGGAAGTTAAACCCGAAGTCCGATGCGATAACGTACGCTGACATGTCTCCCCAAAAAAAGCTGACACATTTACTTGGAAATTCCCATGCTAATAAATACACTTTAGCATTCAAATTACCATCATCATACCGTAAAATCCCATGAATCACACGTACCCGTGGATAATTCGCTCTCCAAACTCACCCTTAAAACGTTTTTCTGTACTTATTCGGTATCCTTGATTTTCAGATTGAATAATATGAATAAAGATTCAAAATATACCAATAAAGTGCTTTTAGTGAAAAACGATACTCTTTACCCATACCTATAATTATGGAGTTTCAGATTATTTTTAAAATCATGTTCTCAAATTGTTTTTTAGTAAGGTTTTTTTTTTTTAGTTTTTTACTTTGCTTTGAAATTTTACTGCTTTTAAAAGTGTGTGTGTGTGATTAAAAGTGTACTGTAATATGTGATGCATATTGAGTTATGTTGTGGATGAAATGCGCTATAAATATGTGATTCAATTTTATTTTAACAACCCGAGTTACCTTTCTGTTTCTTATTAAGCCCCCCTCTGTAAATTCTACCTCTATTTGGGGTTTTTTTTTTTACACCCCCCCCCCCTCTCCAAAATGGTGAGATTTTATACTACACCAATAATGTAGGTAAGATGCTATTGAATTTTAAAGACATCATCACATTTAGAGCTGCCACACACATTCTTGTAATTCACCGGTGTCAAAGTCAAGGCCCGGGGGCAAGATATGGCCCACCACATCATTTTATGTGGACCACGAAAGCAAAAAAAAAACAAAAACATGTCAAGTTTTCATGATGCTTGCAAAAGTCTTAACCAAAATTTCAAATTGTCATATGTATTCCACAATAACAGTCGTTATTCTTGACTTCTGATTTTAAAACTACCGTAGTTATCCATCAATTTATTCTGTGCTGTGCATGTAGTACGTGGAGGTGATTAAACATTTCAATGGTTTCCCAAAATTCATAACGGCCCTCCAAGGGAAACCATAACTACAATGTGGCCCGCAGCAAAAATGAGTTTGACACCCCTGTTGTAATTCAATTAATTAGTCAACAAAATTAGCATAAAATATAATAGCCCAGTGGTTAAACAGTGCAGAGGTAACAAATGTTCTCCCGGGCTTGCGTGGGTTTTCTCCGGGTGCTCCGGTTTCCTCCCGCACAAAAACAATGACAGGCTGATTGAATAAAGTCCCTAAGTGTGAGTGTGAGCGTGGATGGTTGTTCGTCTCTGTGTGCCCTGCGATTGGCTGGCAACCAATTCAGGGTGTCCCCCGCCTACTGCCCGAAACTGCTGGGATTCCAGCACCCCCGCGACCCTAGTGAGGATGAAGCATAAAATATATTGAGTGTGTTCAGTACCATCCTGAGCTGGATGTGTTTTTATGTCTACTCATGTGTGTTTTTGGGGTATCTTCTTTGATTTACAGGGGAAAAAAATAAGGCGGTATTTCAGGTGCTATTATCAAGGTTTCAATTTAAATGTTGACTAAACACAATAATATTAAGTTGCTCCAACATTGACTAAAGACAAGCTTAATCAAATCAAATGGTCTTCATGCGGAACCAAAGAGTCTCTAGTGAGATTTTACTTCAGATTTGTTTCAGCGATTTTATAACACAAATGCAGTTACACATGTTAAAACCTCACTTCAAACATTACTGGTGCAATTAATTAAATCGGTGTAGTGGGGACAGTTGGACTTAAAAGGAGAATAATTCTGTTTCGGTTGTATTCTATAAGGGAGTAGTTTGGACCAGCGCCACAGAATAAATCATGCTCTACCCTTTAAGGTTCTACTCTCGTGTAGTTTTTGATGGTACCAAAATGCAATGTTTCAAGATCACCAACAGCGCATAATGAACTAACATGTCACTATGCATAGCACAAGAAGGTACGCCCATGCTTGCAGTTTTTCATTTGAGGCGCAACTGCCTTACGGTTCTGAGGTTGTGGGCTGGCATCCGTCCTCAAAGTGTTTTTCATTCAATGGACTGGCTGTGTTTAAGATCCACGACTGACCTTCAGGGTAACATGAAAGAGCACTTTGTCAGCCAGCACTATTGACTGAAATCAAACTGTGCCGCGTTGATCTCAATCTCGTCAGGAGGTGAGCTGTGTCGACCACAAATTCTAATCCTGACTCTTCACGCTAGTGTTAACTGGGTTAGCAGGTCAAGCTCTCCATCTTTCTCACTCCACTTAATTACGAAGGAGTACTTGGAATTTGATTTGTTGTTTAGAAACAGAACGAGTCGTGTCCAACATCAATTTAAAATCAAGTTTTTCTTCCTCATCAAACCGAGCCAAGAACACCAGCAGCTAGCGCGTGACCTTTTCCACTGACAGAGATCTGTTTTCTCATCTTAGATAGTCGGCGCGCGCACACACATACCCAAAGCCTGCGGATAAATGATCCAAGAGCAAATATATACAGTCCCCTAACCCTGAACTTTGCATCAATCTTAGCTAATTGCGGTCTTGTCAGGGGATGCGATTACTCAAACAGGTAATGCAAATGTTAATGAGTTCAAATTTGCATATCTTTATTTTCCCATGGCTGAAATGTCATTGGTTATGACGCTCTACATTGAAGAATGTCACTCCTGATGGCCCCATGATTATGTCGCTGGCCATTATGAGGCCGGGAAAAAAAAAGAGCATCTGAGAGGAGATGAGGGGGTAAAAAAAAAAAAAAAAAAAAAAAGACGGCGCGCAGCTTAACGTTCAGTTAAATTGGATTAAACCTGTTTAAGGACGACAGATAAAAGCACATTCCCACAATCCTGCCATTATGACAACCACAGATTGTTGAATTTTGGCAGGCTATCGCAGCCTTTTAGAATCATTTCACACATGCACAATCGCTTCTACAGCACAATTTAAGAAAAGGATTCTTTGTTCCTCTTTTTTTGTGAGATATTGTGCACACTATGCACAAGTTGCAGTTGGCACGATGCTCTTCGTCATGCGCCTGGTTTGACATGGCTTAAATAAGTATCTTCCTGCCAGTGATTGGCATTCGCACAAGAAGGGGTGAGTGGGACTGGGGAGCAGATGGTGACATTCCACATGACCAGACTGATCAATCAGCATGCTGGGACGCAGGTGCAGCGCAGGCGGGCAGCACCGGACCGTTGATTTCACCATCTACAGGGCACAAACACCAAACGTGGCACCGAACGTGGCACCCCGAGGGCCAGCGTGCTCCAGCATCCCGTTGCGCCAAGGTTGATGACATCACAATTTTCCCATCCGCCCTTCCGCGGAAAGCCAAGAATAATGATCAGGGGCAGCCTGGCGTGTTTGTGTGAGTGACAACCGAAGGTCCTCCCATATTTGTAGCTGGAGTCATCTGGTCATCCAAAAAAATGTGTGTCAGAAAGGTTCCAGGACTGATAGAAGCAAATACAAATTTTTGTCATTCATTCATTCATTCATTTTCCGAACCGCTTTATCCTCACTGGGGTCGCAGGGGGTGCTGGAGCCTAGCCCAGCTGTCTTCGGGCAGTAGGCGAGGGACACCCTGAACCACACACAAAGACGAACAAGCATCCGCGCTCCCATTCACACCTAGGGAACAATTTAGAGTGTTCAATCAGCCTTCCATGCATGTTTTTGGAATGTGGAAGGAAACCGGAGTACCCAGAGAAAACCCACGCAAGCACGGGGAGAACATACAAACTCCACACAGGGAGGCCGGAGCTGGAATCGAACCCGGTACCTCTGCACTCTGAAGTCGACGCGCCAAATACTGGACTAATGGGCCGCCTACTTTTGTAATTAAAATCACATATAGTATTTGTGATTTTTCACTTGTTCTGATATATGGAATTTATTCTGTATATTTGTGAATATACTTGTGTATCTGAAAAACACATGAAAATCACGGATGTATTTTTATGAATAACTCAATAGTTGCTCAACCAGACTTGATGTCGAGCTGGAAATATGTACGGTACTTTTTTGCAACCTATTTGGGTGGAATTGATGAGGCTCGGGCACATCCGGACTCTATCCCCAGTGGCCCCCTCACTAATTGAGTTTGAAACCCCTAATACTGCCAGAGTTATTTACTTGATGTCAGTTCACTGGTCATACTAGTATGACATCATTATTGCGAATTTAGCCACAGGCTTGCCTTCAATTTCCTTTCAGGATGTATATATTTTTTAATGAATTGATAATAAATGAATTTATTACTGGAAAGCCTTGCCGCAAAACATTTTGACCCAAAAAATCATAGATCAACCACCTTTGCTTTTCTCTGCCTATAAGTGGAATCTGCGTGGATGGTTGTTTGTCTATATAGGTCCTGTGATTCACTGGTGACCGGTCCAGAGTGTATACTCCAGATGAATGGATGGATGGAAGGAACCATGGGATAAAAATGGATGGATGAAAGGTTGCAAAGAAGAAAGAGATGTAGGAAAGTATGGTACAAAGATGGTTGGAAGGAAGGAAGGAAGGATGGAAGGAAGGATGGATGGAAGGACGGAAGGAAGGAAGGAAGGAAAGAAGGAAGGAAGGAAGGAAGGAAGGAAAGAAGGAAGGAAGGAAGGAAGGAAGGAAGGAAGGAAGGAAGGAAGGAAGGAAGGAAGGAAGGAAGGAAGGAAGGAAGGAAGGAAGGAAGGAAGGAAGGAAGGAAGGAAGAAAGGAAGGAAAGACAGAAGGAATGAAGGAAGGAAGGTAGGAAGGAAGGAAGGAAGGAAAGAAGGAAGGAAGGAAGGAAGGACGGAACGAAGGAAGGAAGTATGGATTGACAGGGTTTTTGGTTGAATATTACTGCAAATGCGGCCGGGTGGTGCAGTGGTTAGCGCGTCGACCTCACAGTGCAGAGATGCCAGGGTTCAATTCCAGCTCCTGTGGAGTTTGCATGTTCTCCCCGGGCCTGCATGGGTTTTCTCCGGGTACTCCGGTTTCCTCCCACATTCCAAAAACGTGCATGGCAGGCTGATTGAACACACAAAATTTCCCTGGGTGTGAGCGCAGATGGTTGTTCGTCACTGTGTGCCCTGCGATTGGTTGGCAACCGGTTCAGGGTGTCCCCCGCTTACTGCCTGAAGACAGCTGGGATAGGCTCCAGCACCCCCCCCCCCCACCCCCGCGAGCCCCGTGAGTATAAAATGGATCAGAAAACATTACTGCAAATGTGTGATTCTCTTCAACATCCAAACATTCAAGTCATTCTGGGACAGTGTCAGTGAAAACAACAATGACTTTCTAAAGAACACCGGGGGTACATTTTTGGTTATGCTCAGGAAAACTGGATTTGATTATTAGTCAAAGTACACGAAACTGGTGTCTCTGAATGAAGGTCCTGTGAGGCCCTGTTGTCGGAAAGGAAGGACAGTGGTCAATGTTTGATACCTGCTGGCGTGACTCTGTGCCGAGGATCTGCGGTGGCTTTGGGATAAGACACCAACGTGGTGAGCAGATATTGCAGTCTGGCCTGAGTGCTTTAAGAAGAGGGGGTTGTAAGAGGATTGGAGCTGCCATGAAAGCACACGTGCGAGCTCGACTCATCCACCTCTGCGCCGTCGTGACCTCGCTGGCCCACATTCAGCGGCAAACCTATGACGGGAAGACGATTGGCTTTAGGTCTCTGTCTATCGTGTGACCTGCTTGATGTCCAATGAACACGCCCGGAAAAGCAGTGTTACGTGAGCTCTCAAAACACACATTGTATTTTACTTGAGACGTGTGTTTTGCCCTCCAGTAAAGCCTTTTTGTCCCCTTAGCGTTAATAGCCACCTCACGCATGTATGGTGCATCCAACAACACAACAAATATTGAAAGAATAATAAAATACAGAAAGGTGCCCGATTCCTAACACGCTCGTACCCACTAAAGTCATTCAAAAAATAAATATAGATCACGGGACATGGAAGAAATGCAAACTGGTATTTACAGCTTGAACATAGAGAGCCCTTGAATGAGTCTTCAACCTCACATATGCATCATCTCTAGTGTCCTTACCATCATTCTTAATCACGTGAGGATTCACATTTTCAAGATGGAAATACAGTCACGATTTGGAGTTTGTGTCAGCCGAAGACAATTATTAAGGTTAGCGTGCTATTGACAGACCGTTATCTAACTTTAATAACCTGTTTCAAATGTACGTAGTCTCCAGCTTATCCGTGGCCCTAATGAGGTCATGCTATTTAAAAAAAAAAACTAGACATTTTGTAATGGAAACCATTGGGTGGGGAAAAAAACGGGAGTAATGAAAACACATCAGGCAGTGAAAGTACAGAAGTTTTCTTGGGTTGTTGCTTGCTTAATTGGATGATCCGTTTCTCTTAAAATCACAACTGCAATGAACGCGATTGCCGCCGATGTCTATCTGCTGTCTGAGGGCCAGACAGGCTGCACTCATGAGATACGGCGAGACGTTGCCATGTTACCGACGCAAACACGTCGGCCACATTGAGAGAAGTGTTGCGTAAATCTCCATATTTGGAAGAAGGAACAAGGGCAAGAACCCTGAGATGCGACCTTTCGACCCAAATGGGAAGTGACAGGAGATTGACAGTAACATAAATCAGTCCAGAATAGGCAGCGACGCAAGGTCAAAAATAGAGTAAGAAAACAATGACCAAACGAGAAGGAGGATAAGGAGGGGTGGGATGGGGGGGGGGGGGGGGGCACATTTTCTTGAGATTCAGAAGAAGTGTCATGGCTTCACACCTCCAGTGTGGTTCACAAGTCAACAAGTTTGGACAAACGAGTGTGACACCTTGTGAAAATCAGACGGATCCAAGTCTGGCCACTGCACACACCGGAGGGGGAAAAAATGGGTCATTTGCGGAGTCGGAGGACATTTTGGCTTTAAATTCTTGAAAAACACAAACCTTCAACATTTCTGAGTTCATGCGACATATTCATCAGTGGTGGGTAAGAAACTATTAACGGCTTGATTAGCTCAGCTTCGAGCAATACATACCTGATTTGTTTGGTGTCATTGTAATCACAGTAACAAGAGTTGCAGGTAAGGGGAGTTGCGAATCTCGACGTCATGTTAGCTTTCTCTCAGGAGTAGAAGCTAGATTTTTAGTGAGCCGTTACTGTTAACCAAGAGGACAAATGGCACTTATGTAAATTAGGAAAGATTTTTTTTTTTTTAATGAATTGTGTTATTCTGATCATAAGCACAGTAGAATTGCACGAGGCAGAGTGAGACAATCAATCAAAGCTAACTATTTTATTAAAATGTTTTTAAAAAATTAGAAGAGAGGACATACCTTTGCTCAATCCATTCTTTTGGAAAATTGTTTGACGATGTCAAGTCCAGCGCATCATGTGATTCACTGTTTCCCTCTTTTTGAAGCAAACAAGTGTTGCCACAGTTGCAAGAGACACCAATGAAAGAAATAATATTTAGAGAACGCAATAATATTTGAGCGGCCCGGTAGTCCAGTGGTTAGCACGTCGGCTTCACAGTGCTGAGGTACCGGGTTCGATCCCAGCTCCGGCCTCCCTGTGTGGAGTTTGCATGTTCTCCCCGGGCTTGCGTGGGTTTTCTCCGGGTGCTCCGGTTTCCTCCCACATTCCAAAAACATGCATGGCAGGCTCGTTGGGCACTCTAAATTGTCCCTAGGTATGAGTGTGAGCGTGGATGGTTGTTCGTCTCTGTGTGCCCTGCGATTGGCTGGCAACCAATTCATGGTGTCCCCCGCCTACTGCCCGAAGACTGCTGGGATAGGCTCCAGCACCCCCCGCGACCCTAGTGAGGATGAAGCGGTTCGGAAAATGGATGGATGGATGGATGGAATAATATTTGATACTCAATGCAGGGGGAGTAAAATGGTAATTCAGGGGATACTCCACACATATGTCCTCCAACGATCCAAATACTGTCAAGTCATGAGCACACACAGGAAGTGTTCCATCACGTCAAAGGTATTAATATCGAGAATAGTTGACCCCGTGGTTGCCACATGTCAAGGTTCTACATCATCTTTTTTTTTTTCCAACAAAGTAAGCAGTTCACTTTATGAATGCACACCAGAAATCCGGCGCTAAATCACTCCTTGATTGCTTTACGGCGCACCTAAAACACGCCTCTGTGACAAAGGCTCGCACACATGCACAACACATTTCAGGCAGCTACATGTGAGTGCTGCTGTACATGCTAACAGTGTCGCTTTTGTCATGTGCAGACGTTTGGAGATCGGAGGAATGTGGGGAATCATAAAAAGACTCTTTCTTCTCAAATGCATAACTGAAAGGCCAGGGTCTTATGAAGGCCCAACATTCCAAAATAGCATGACAAAGAAAAGTCAGGTTTCCTGCGGGGGGGTGCCACTGGTCAAGTTAGTCCTTTCGGGATAGGTAGCACATTTGGTTAAATGGATGAAAAATGCCACACACCTTGTGAATCAATTTCAGTTTTCCATCCGATCAGTGAAGCAAAATGGAAGTGGTGTCAGTTACAATCGTGGAAGAAAAGTATGTCATGGTGTCATTCTGATTAATATAATGATAAAGATTAAACATTTTTAATCAAAAAGAACATTTTGTTTTGAATTTTGAAGTAAATCATCTTTTGTTTTGAATCTCAAAGTAGTTAAGGCCACAAACCAGCAAATGTCATCACAGAATCAGAACCTCAACATTCTACAGTAAAATGATCATTAAAACTCTAATAAGACAAAAACATTTTACCAAAAAAAAAAAAAAAATGTAATCAGAGATGAAGGTAAACTTTTCTGGATGATTTTGTTTTTCTGGGCTGATTCCTAATCTGCTCTAGTTTTTCTTGAGCTCGTCAGGTTTTCAGCATCATTATCATCATCATCATTATCATATTTTTTTCTGAAAACATCATAGCTATAAATCATAACATAACGCATAGTAAAATATGTCAGCGTTATTTTACACTCAGAATGGTGAGACCATTGTCTAGAAGATAAAATATCCATATTTGGCAAGCCTTTATAGGTCAAACCTACGGAAGAGGATTAGGGCCACTGAAGAAAAAAAAAACAAGGTTGGCAAGATTCTCACTTTTATCTCAGAATTCTGACTTTAAAGTCAGAATTCTGACTTTAATCTCAGAATTCTGACTCCACTGAAGAAAAAAAAAACACTGAAGAAAAAAAAAACAAGGTTGGCAAGATTCTCACTTTTATCTCAGAATTCTGACTTTAAAGTCAGAATTCTGACTTTAATCTCAGAATTCTGACTTTAAAGTGAGAATTCTGACTTTAATCTCAGAATTCTGACTTTATTCTCAGAATTCTCACTTTAAAGTGAGAATTCTGACTTTAATCTCAGAATTCTGACTTTATTCTCAGAATTCTGACTTTAAAGTGAGAATTCTGACTTTAATCTCAGAATTCTCACTTTATTCTCAGAATTCTGACTTTAAAGAATTCTGACTTTAAAGTCAGAATTCTGACTTTAAAGTCAGAATTCTGAGATAAAAGTGAGAATCTTGCCAACCTTGTTTTTTTTTTTCTTCAGTGTTTTTTTTTTTCTTCAGTGGAGTCAGAATTCTGAGATTAAAGTCAGAATTCTGACTTTAAAGTCAGAATTCTGAGATAAAAGTGAGAATCTTGCCAACCTTGTTTTTTTTTTCTTCAGTGGTTTTTTTTTTTCTTCAGTGGCCCTAATCCTCTTCCGTACAAACCTGAAAACAAAAAATGACTATACTGTACTGTATCTCAAACACCTGACATTTTAGATGCACCGGTAAGGCCTTGTTTTTGGACCCAAACCCCTCCTACTGTGTCACCCGATGCAGCGCCAGCATGTTACCGAGTTTTGCCACCATCCACTTCTTTTGCCATCAGTGAGTGACCGTCAAAGCAGTCTGACCTGCACACACAACATAAACATGACAAGAAACCAAACTAAAAATGGACTTGAAGTTGAGCAATGTGTTGAAAGGGATGTATAATATATTCCCTCATGTTCTTGCTATTTCACAGTTACATGCTGTTGCTTGCATTATGTTTCATGTGTTGAGCAGCGCAGTAACACTACCCGCGTCGATCAACAGATGGCACTATAAAATAAATCATGTACTTCGGGCTTGTTTTTATTGACCTACTGACTTCATTCTGAGCTTGCACTCAAATGTTTCCCAAGTGACCTCTGTAGACTGTATGTTTAATGCATTGCTCTCTTACACTGACTCTTAATATGCGTTTTTTAAAGTGCATTTTTTTTACTCAAAGTAGCTTAACAGATGTGACCCATGTATTGGTTTTAGTCCAGTTTATCTTACCTAGGTTTTATTTTTTAATACTGTGACTCAAATTACACATGTGGAGGAAAGCAGAGTGATGACAAAAAGAAAATGTGTGAATTTCGCCCATTTTGTTTTGTTTTCAGCTTTTTACCCCCAGACTGCATGGCCACAAGTAGACAGGGGGGGGCCTCAGATTGGAAGCATGCTCCCCGCCAGCTCATACGATATTGAGGTGATTTGATTTCATATTTCATTCTATCTGTTTAATGGCCTGTCATTGTCACTATCTGATTAAAGAGCTACCCACAACAGCGCCTCTATTGGTTAATCGCGACATTACACTCAACAAATAACGTCAGTCTTCAGAGGAAGAAATGCCGAATTCCGGTTTGCATTTTCAAAGTACATGGTTCGTTATTTGTTGACGGTTTTTGTATGTGTTGAATCATAGATGTTTGCTGTAAATTGCACATTAGTGTGAGCAAAAGGATTTTGAAATGTAATTAAAATGTAAGAGGTAGCCGAGCGGGACTGGTGTAGTGATGTGGTGGACGAAGCAGGTTGTGTTTATGACTCAAGCAGCTGAAATCTGAAGCAGTTGGAGTTGGTGGAGGGATTTGGAATGGGGAGTGAGGGAGGGTGATCAATATTATGGAGATCGTAATATGTGGCCTGCGTGATGTTGCAGTGCTGTCGACAATGACACCAAGACTCCCAAATGGTGCAATTGTCAACTGTAATGAAACACTTTGTTTTGCCGATTGAAAATTGTGACTCAACGAGAAGAATTTGTTGCTATTAAATTTCAGAAAGTTTTCTCTGATCTAAGATTTTAGTTCAGCAAGACAATTGTGAGATATGAAGGAGAGGGGAAGAGTTGGTTTTTCCATAGCAGTGAAAACAGATGTTGTATTTGCAGAAGATATTGAAAATTGGAATGAGGTAAGCAATGAAGAGGAGCTGTTGCAAGTAGTTATAGCAATGTAATTACACTGATTTTCTATCATACTGATTTTTTTAAATTAAAAGAATCGTTTAAAAAGATTTAAGATTTAAAAAGAAGATAACAACATTGGCATCTGCAAATGACCAGAAGAAGCTTTGATTTGTTTTGACGGAAGCCAAAATCAAACTTACCATGTTTAAACATAACTTACCCCATTCACATTTGAAATGTATCACTTTACAATGAAATGTGATGTTGACGTTTCTGGTGTGGCATCAATATACTTCCGTAATTTTCAGTTAAGATACTTGTACCTGGCCAAATATCGCTTTCAGGGTAGCTGTGGCGCTAAGTGGCTAATCAGACTGCTCGTGCTATCTAACTGCAGGTACCTTTACAATGATCTTATTTTGAATTCACTTGTACCTCACGTCCCCAGTTATTGATCATGTGATCGAAGACTATGGTAGTAAACCAGAAAATTAAATTAAACCCATTTGAGACACTTTAAGATAGGGGTCACCAACATGGTCAACCCCAAGGAGTACATGAGTAGCCTGCGTGCCTGGTCTAAAAATAGCTCACCAGTAAACTACATGTAATTTCTTGGTGGTGCTATTTTTTTAAAACATACTTGTATACGTGTACATTTGGAAAAGACAATATATATATATATATATATAGTCTTTTCCATATATATATATATATATATATATATATATAGGCGGCCCGGTAGTCCAGTGGTTAGCACGTCGGCTTCACAGTGCAGAGGTACCGGGTTCAATTCCAGCTCCGGCCTCCCTGTGTGGAGTTTGCATGTTCTCCCCGGGTCTGCGTGGGTTTTCTCCGGGTACTCCGGTTTCCTCCCACATTCCAAAAACATGCATGGCAGGCTGATTAGACACTCTAAATTGTCCTTAGGTATGAGTGTGAGAGTGGATGGTTGTTCGTCTCTGTGTGCCCTGCGATTGGCTGGCAACCAATTCAGGGTGTCCCCCGCCTACTGCCCGAAGACGGCTGGGATAGGCTCCAGCACCCCCCGCGACCCTAGTGAGGATAAAGCGGTTCGGAAAATGGATGGATGGATATATATATATATATATATTGATATCCCCTCCGTGAGTCGTCACCTTACCGTGGTGGAGGGGTTTGTGTGTCCCAATGATCCTAGGAGCTAAGTTGCCTGGGGCTTTATGCCCCTGGCAGGGTCACCCATGGCAAACAGGTCCTAGGTGAGGGACCAGACAAAGCACGGCTCACCAAACCCCTTATGATGACAAAATTAATTGGAACCCAGTTTCCCTTGCCCGGACGTGGGTCACCGGGGCCCCCCTCTGGAGCCAGGCCTGGGGGTGGGGCCGGTTGGCGAGCGCCTGGTGGCCGGGCCTGCTCCCATGGGGCCCGGCCGGGCTCAGCCCGAAGAGGCAACGTGGGTCCCCCTTCTCATGAGCTCACCACCCATGGGAGGGGCCAAAGGGGTCGGGTGCAATGTGAGCTGGGCAGCAGCCAAAGGCGGGGACCCTGGCGGTCCGATCCTCGGCTGCAGAAGCTAGCTCTAGGGACATGGAATGTCACCTCTCTTACAGGGAAGGAACCCGAGCTGGTGTGCGAGGTAGAAAAGTTCCGACTGGATATAGTCGGACTTACCTCCACACACAGCCTGGGTTCTGGTACCAGCTCTCTCGAGAGGGGTTGGACTCTCTTCCACTCTGGAGTTGCCCACGGGGAGAGGCGCAGAGCAGGTGTGGGCATACTCATTGCCCCCCGGCTCAGTGCCTGTGCATTGGGGTTCACACCGGTAGACGAGAGGGTTGCCTCCCTCCGCCTTCAAGTGGGGGGACGGGTCCTGACTGTTGTTTGTGCGTACGCACCCAACAGCAGTTCAGCGTACCCACCCTTTTTGGAGTCCTTGGAGGGTGTGCTGGAGAGTACTCCTGCTGGGGACTCCCTTGTTCTGCTGGGGGACTTCAATGCACACGTGGGCAACGACAGTGAGACCTGGAGGGGCGTGATTGGGAGGAACGGCCCCCTGATCTGAACTCGAGTGGTGTTTCGTTATTGGACTTCTGTGCTCGTCACGGATTGTCCATAACGAACACCTTGTTCAAACATAAGGGTGTCCATATGTGCACTTGGCACCAGGACACCCTTGGCCGCAGTTCGATGATTGACTTTGTGGTTGTATCATCGGATTTGCGGCCGCATGTCTTGGACACTCGGGCGAAGAGAGGGGCGGAGCTGTCAACTGATCACCACCTGGTGGTGAGTCGACTCCGATGGTGGGGGAAGATGCCGGTCCGACCTGGCAGACCCAAACGTATTGTGAGGGTTTGTTGGGAGCGTCTGGCGGAATCCCCTGTCAGAAGGAGTTTCAACTCCCACCTCCGACAGAGCTTTTCCCATGTCCTGGGGGAGGCGGGGGACATTGAGTCCGAATGGACCATGTTCCGTGCCTCTATTGTTGAGGCGGCCAATCTGAGTTGTGGCCGTAAGGTGGTTGGTGCCTGTCGTGGCGGCAACCCCGTACTCGCTGGTGGACACCAGCAGTAAGGGATGCCGTCAAGCTGAAGAAGGAGTCCTATCGGGCCTTTATGGCCTGTGGGACACCAGAGGCAGCTGACAGGTATCGACTGGCCAAGCGGAATGCAGCTTCGGTGGTCGTCGAAGCAAAAACTCGGGCATGGGAAGAGTTCGGTGAGGCCATGGAAGCCGACTTCCGGACGGCTTCGAGGAAATTCTGGTCCACCATCCGACGTCTCAGGAGGGGGAAGCAGTGCACCACTAACACTGTGTACAGTGGGGATGGGGCACTGTTGACCTCGACTCGGGACGTTGTGAGCCGGTGGGCGGAGTACTTCGAAGACCTCCTCAACTCCACCAGCACGCCTTCCTTGGAGGAAGCAGAGTCTGGGGACTCTGAGGTGGGCTCTCCTATCTCTGTGGTTGAAGTCACCGATGTGGTTAAAAAGCTCCTCGGTGGCAAGGCCCCAGGGGTGGATGAGATCCGCCCGGAGTTCCTCAAGGCTCTGGATGTTGTGGGGCTGTCCTGGTTGACACGCCTCTGCAACATCGCGTGGTCAGCGGGGAGAGTGCCTCTGGATTGGCAGACCGGGGTGGTGGTCCCTCTTTTTAAAAAGGGGGACCGGAGGGTGTGTTCCAACTACAGAGGGATCACACTCCTCAGCCTCCCTGGTAAGGTCTATTCAGGGGTGCTGGAGAGGAGGGTCCGTCAGGAAGTCGAGCCTCAGATTGAGGAGGAGCAGTGTGGTTTTCGTCCCGGCCGTGGAACAGTGGACCAGCTCTACACCCTTAGCAGGGTCCTCGAGGGTATGTGGGAATTCGCCCAACCGGTCTACATGTGTTTTGTGGACTTGGAGAAGGCGTTTGACCGTGTCCCTCGGGGAGTTCTGTGGGGGGTGCTTCGGGAGTATGGGGTACCGAGCCCATTGATACGGGCTGTTCGGTCCCTATACTGCCGAGGTCAGAGTTTGGTTCGCATTGCCGGCAATAAGTCGGAATCGTTTCCAGTGAGGGTTGGACTCCGCCAAGGCTGCCCTTTGTCGCCGATTCTGTTCATTACCTTTATGGACAGAATTTCTAGGCGCAGCCGAAGCGTTGAGGGGGTCTGTTTTGGTAGCCTCAGTATTGCATCTCTGCTTTTTGCAGATGATGTGGTACTGTTGGCTCCTTCAAACAGGGCTCTCCAACTCTCACTGGAGCGTTTCGCAGCCGAGTGTGAAGCGGTTGGGATGAAAATTAGCACCTCCAAATCTGAAACCATGGTCCTCAGTCGGAAAAGGGTGGAGTGCCCACTCCGGGTCGGGGAGGAGATCTTGCCCCAAGTGGAGGAGTTTAAGTATCTTGGGGTCTTGTTCACGAATGAGGGCAGGAGGGAGCGAGAGATCGACAGGCGGATCGGTGCAGCGTCTGCTGTGATGCGGACGTTGCATCGGTCTGTCGTGGTAAAGAAGGAGCTGAGCCAAAGGGCGAAGCTCTCAATTTACCGGTCGATCTACGTTCCAACCCTCATCTATGGTCACGAGCTATGGGTCGTGACCGAAAGAACGAGATCCCGGATACAAGCGGCCGAAATGAGTTTTCTCCGCAGGGTGTCCGGGCTCTCCCTTAGAGATAAGGTGAGAAGCTCGGTCATCCGGGAGGGGCTCAGAGTCGACCCGCTTCTCCTCCACATCGAGAGGAGCCAGATGAGGTGGCTTGGGCATCTGATTCGGATGCCTCCTGAACGCCTCCCTGGTGAGGTGTTCCGGGCATGTCCCACCGGGAGGAGACCCCGAGGACGACCCAGGACACGCTGGAGAGACTATGTCACCCAGCTGGCCTGGGAACGCCTCGGTATCCCCCGGGGAGAGCTGGAAGAAGTAGCTAGGGAGAGGGAAGTCTGGGCTTCCCTGCTAAAGCTGCTGCCCCCGCGACCCGGCCCCGGATAAGCGGTAGAAGATGGATGGATGGATGGATGGATATATTGATATATATTGATATATAGATATAATGTAGTCCAGTGGTTCAAAGCACGTCGGCTTCACAGTGCAGAGGTACCGGGTTCACATGACCAAAGCATAGCGTTCATGGAGACAAACTTGCGAGTACAACAACCATAAGGAGATAATTTACCCGCAAATAACTTACTTCAGAAGTGTATGTGTAACTTGTAGAGCACAGCCCTTTGCATTCATCAGTACCCAAAAATCAGCACTCATAAACGTGAGTGAAGCCTACTTTGAGATGTACTCAAGTACTATTATTTTCTGTTTCAAATACAGTACTTCTACTTACTAAAGTAAAAGTATCGCTTTCAGGATAACTATCGAGCTAACTTTCTGGTGCTGTCCACCCAGCATTGCCCTGGACTTATTTTGAAAGCGTGAATCAGAAACGTTTCCGGTCGGCCTTGGCTACCAGCGTGCAACCTGACGCAGGCTGCTCGTCCTCGGCTGCCGCTGGCTGCTGCAGGCGTGCTATTGGAGGGAGCGGAGGGACCTCTGCGAAATGCCTGGTGCATGGCCGACCTCCGTATTTTCTCCTTCTTTTCCTTTGGCTCCCCCCCTCCTCCTGCTGCCCAGTGTTTGTAGGCACCATGCTCCGCGGCGGGCTACCCTAGCTGCCTGAGGCCGCCCCATCCAGCCAGCGGTGCGGTGGGTCCGGTGCGGCGCTGTGCTCTGCCGGGGATGCGGCCTGTTTGTTAAAGCTCCCCCACCACCCCTCCGACCGTGATGGCTGATGATCAACAACAAGCTGACCAGAAGCCTGCCTCGGGACTCGGCTCTCTTCCAGCGCTGGTGCCGGGACTCCAGGGACCCGAAGCGAACGCGTTACAGTTTAAAATCAAGAATTCAATTTGGTAAGGATGGGAATGAAGCCCGACGTAGCTGCGGTGTCCTGGCGTTTTTTTTTTTTCCACGCTAGCTCCGTCATTAGCGCATCTACTAGCTGCACAGAGCGCTCCGAATAAACAACGCGTGTTGGCACGATTCGCACGGAAATGAGACAACAGAGAGCGGAGCTCTACTGGCTGCTGGATGTTTGCGTGGAAAAATACACCCCCGCGTCGCTTTCGTCAGTAGTAGTAGCTCGCATCATTAGCATGGAGCCACGGGAGGCCCATGTTACCGATGACAGTCCACCCGTGGGGCCGGTGACAGGTGTCACAGCCAAGTGCAACATCTGGAATAAAACATCTCTTCAACGAGATTTGCGTGCCACGTATGAGGCCTTTTAATTACCACCGCGTTGAGGTGTAGTACATAGTAATACTCCCTGCTTCCGTCATTATGTAGTCACAGAGTAGATAGTGTTCAATGTTTCTCCATCGCAAAAGCTGAATGTCAATAAATGAGAGAAATAGAAGTTGGTGAAATGAGGAATATAGTCGTAGCAAAAATATCTACCAGTAGAAGAGAAACGTTGAGTATGCAAGATTTTCTTCAGACAAATAAAGCGTGCAAAACGCACTGCCGTCTTAAAACTGCCTGTTTATATTGCTGCACCCAAAGAAGTATGGTATGTCCTATTTTAAGCTAAACTTACTGATTATCTGTAGTCAAATCTTATCAATCACTTTATAATACCTTATTAAGATTTTAAGCAGGAAACATGCATGTAACAAGTGAAATGCAACTGCCTGTTCAGAATAAATATTGTATCTACCAAATTTCGCCATGATTTGTGATATTTAAGGTTGGTTTGTTTTTTAATTGTTTTTTTCTTGTATTTTGCTGCTGTCCGGCAAAAACCTTTCATGTCCAAATTTAGTCAATTTCATATTTTTCCACAAATCGATACCGTCGATTTGTCCCTATGTGAGTGTGTTATTGTGCTGAAACGAGGCTTGCTCTTTTTGACCATGCATTGTCAGTAACTCAATAAACATCCTTTTTTTCTGAAAATGCGATGCCTTCCAAGATGCGAGGATTCTGCTTGTCATTTGTTGCTCATGCGCACAACTGTCATGCTTGTAAGACATGCGAAATATATGACAATAGACTATGTGCGGACTTCTGCTAAGGTGCCTCACCCCCAAAATCCAAATTTGATCAGCTTTAGAATTGAACACGTTCATCAATGCACTCCTCCCTATAGGTCTGAAGTCATCCTTTGGATCCATGGAGATATTGAAAAAAAATATTCATTGCTATCAGAACACAGACATCTGCTTTGCAAAGAAATATGCTCACTTTAAAGATTGTCTTTATCGTCACATCGAGAGCTAAAAGGGTGAGAACATCAGACGCCGTAGATGTCGTCACACTGTCACTGTGTGTGGCGTGTGTGAACACCGGCGCAGAATAAAGGGCAGTAAATTCACAACGATACAACCCTCCTGTTGTTTGTCACGCCATTGCATGTCTTCTATTAGGCTAATATTATTTATATACAGTATTTATTTTTCCAGTTAACCATGACATACAATAACTGTTTGCACATTCTTGAATCTACTTAGGAGGGGTATTTGAGACAGGCCTGTCTGCTGTTAACACCCTCAGGGAGACAAAATTATTTTCTAGCTCTGCACGCACATGGTTGTTTATTAGTAGATATGAGAAGAAGAATCGGTATACCGGTTTTTGGAGTTGTACATTTTCAAGAACTGATTGTGTGCACTTATTGGACTCTTCATTAGGTACTCCCAAACATTGGGAAAAAAAAAAGCCCAGATGATCTCTGTGAGTGGACTTGATGCTGTAAATGTTGAGATTCACGAGCAGTGACCTAATTATTTGGTTACATTGCTTATTCATAAATAATCATGGTTAGAATAGAATATATATATTTATAGAGAGAGAGAGTATTGCTGTTTTTTTTTTTGAACAGTGCATCATTCTGTTTTATTTAAGTGCATAAACGTGCTCACCGTTGATTCGTCATATTTGTAGTTTGCTCACCTTTGAGAATGTGGCCTGCTAGTTGTTACAGTATATTAATGTTTGGACTATAACAATAATGTTAGTCTGTAAGATGTATAGTGTACAAAGTAAAATGAAAACGCTGAGTTGTTGCAATGCAATATTTATTTTGTTGTCTCTTTTGTTGCAGCAAATCTGTACAATCAAAAGTGGACAGCATATTGGTGAGTATCCACAATGCCACATGATTGCTTCCCTGCATATTGTTGTAAACACGACAGCAGATATCTAAAGTCAACGGCACATCTGTACCAGGATGCTGGTACATTTCAGATGTGTGTGTGTCTTTCTTTGTATTTTCAAAAGAAATGTTCCCATTGGAAATAATGGAAATCCAAAGGGGTGTTCACACGGCACAAATTTGCTTCGGTGCTGCACCGATGTATTTTGCTGCGATATATCTTACACCGGAGCAAAATTTGTGGAGCGTTCACACGTACAAAGCCGCTGAGCGTGTGAACTCCGGCGTAGCACCGGTGCAGCCCCACTTGCGTTCACACGGCAGTTTCTGCAGTGGTGCAAAACAAAAACAGAGAGCTGTCGTGTTGGTTCTTTTTAAAACATACACAACTCAAGCAACTACTGGGCAGGCATGTCCTTCTCCTTCTTGGTCTCCGTGCCTTCTGCTCGAGAGGCGTTCAATGACCGCCCCCGAAAACGTAAATCAACGATGACTTCAATGACATTCAGAAAAGCAAACATAATGCACCAAACAAAAAATCAAGAGAGGAAATCACAAAATAAATTCTATGGGGGGTTGTGAACACACAACAGAGGAACAAACTACACAAACAACTCCGAGACAGTCCAGTCTCCTACAAAAGGAAAGATCACGGAAGTACAACAGAGCACGAAAGCAACACATTCTAGCCGTATGTAATCAACCCTTCTCATGCATAGCGAGGCTTCTCCCCCCGCAAACGAGCATTTGCTCCGGAGCAAATTTTTAAACCACCTCCTTGAGCAGGGTTAAATTTGCTCCGGTTTAAGCTGTTTTCAGGGGCTACACCGGTATAACTTTGCACGTGTGAACGCTCTACTGGGGCAGTCCCGGCGCAGCACCGGAGCAAATGTTGCCGTGTGAACACCCCTCAATTAATTTTCTCCAGAGTCAAACACTTGCCATGACAAAACCACTCTGAACCCATTTAATGCCACCGGTCACATTTGTGAAGGACAATAATGATTTAATTTACAGGGGTCTAAAAATTTTTATTACTGATTACTTAAAATGGCTACCAATGACACCTGATTTTGACTTTTAAATGTCTGGAAAGAATTTGGGATTAAATGGGTTAAGCACAAAATTTATAAGTAGTGTTTTGTAACTCGTCATATAGTACTCCATGTGTAAAAAGTTAACCACTATTAATAGTACAAAGTTATAACTCCCCTCGCCCCCCCCCCCGTAAAGTCAATTAAGAGATTTAAAGTGGAAGTTAAGTAAAAAATGTTCCTTAATGTAATATGTTCTATGCACCCCCGCTAGTCTAAACATGTTATTCTGATTAATATGGTGTTTGTGGAATATGAATTAAGCACCAAAGTCCACTCGTTTTTGTCCATCTCAGGAGGCGGCCATTTTGGCACTTGCTATTGACTGAAAATGACACTACAGTGCCTAAGCAGAATAACTTTTTATAAGTGTGACTAAAATGGTGCCAAGTAATCCACTTTGGAGTCCTCCTGCCTCCACATATCAAAATTTGTGCACTTTGTTCGCATCTGTAGTCATCCGGCAAAATTGCAACGTGCATTTAGCTAGCTAGCTACATCTACACCCCGGAAATACATCTTCCCTTTTGATAGTGCTCATTGTCGGCCATGAGTGCGTGTACAGTACGTCATGGAGAAAAACAGATAGAAAGAGCGCGGGGAAAGAAGCGAGGAAAGTCCTTTGGTGAAACTCTGCACATGCAGGTGTGACCATTTCATAGCACCTCGTCACAGCGGGGAAAAGGGCAAGTGGCTCTTGAATCTTTGGACAGTCAAACTGATCATGGAGAGAATATGCTGTGGGCTTGATTGTTTTGTTTTTTTTGCCCCCTGTTATGTAACGGTGAGGCAAAAGTGGAAAGTGTCTCACTGAAATGCTCATTTTCAGAAATAGCCAGATAACAAAAGATTTAGTCGGTTGTTTAATTTCATGCTTGATGGGTGGGCCGGCACTCCAGGGACTCAACTATTAGTTTACAATCCATTAAAAAGCCAATTTTACATAATAAGTCCCCTTGTATTGACAACATTCAGTCTTAATTCTTTCAACTTAAAGAGGCTCCACCTTGGAGTGTTGTTAAGGAAAAACCCAGAAGCACAGCACAGTCACAGGGTATCGCCAGAGATTTCTGTAAAATATCACTAATACTGTATTTCTACTGAGGAAAATAGTGTGCTGCTATGCCCAGTTTAAATTGAACTCTTTCATACACCAACAATGACAACCTGTAACCTGATAAGATGATAAGCTGTCCACTGTAGTAACTGCTGTCCCTGAAGCGGTTACGTATAAAAATGTTGATTACCTAAAAATTAAAACCAGTTGTTTGTTCATTGTTAGTTTTTGTATTTTTTTTTTTGTCTTCTGCACTTGTTTTTTAAGCAAGCAAAAAAAAATATAATTGAACATTACATATCACAATCGTAATAGTTGGAGGGGTGCATTTTTCAAAATCATTCGGCTTTACAGCCGTCAAACATTCTGAAGGTGCTGTGCGGAAATCTTCACAGTGCTGTAAAAATAGACAATGTTACTGGAACACACTGCCTATCAAATACCTGATCTTTAAATATTTTAAAGAACAACCTTCACTGTGTAAATTACAACCGTGTGATTGGTTTTGAATTTAGCGGAGTATCACACTTACACGTCATATCAAAGCTACGTAGGAAGGTTTTTGTCTTATTTTATTAAAAGGAGGACATTGTTGAACTTGGCAAGGGTGTCAAGTTTTTGACAGATTCAGGTTGGCAGGATGAGTCCTCTTTAAGCACGCTGACATCACAAATTGTGGCAGAGGGGGTTTATTTCATTTCAAACCTCCTTTGGAAGTTAAAAAAAAATAGAAGCCATGATCATTACACTTGACAAATATTGGCTCAATAAATGATGACGTAGGGCGGCCCGGTAGTCCAGTGGTTAGCACGTCGGCTTCACAGTGCTGAGGTACCGGGTTCAAATCCAGCTCCGGCCTCCCTGTGTGGAGTTTGCATGTTCTCCCCGGGCCTGCGTGGGTTTTCTCCGGGTGCTCCGGTTTCCTCCCACGTTCCAAAAAAAAAACATGCATGGCAGGCTGATTGTGCACTCTAAATTGTCCCTAGGTATGAGTGTGAGCGTGGATGGTTGTTCGTCTCTGTGTGCCCTGCGATTGGCTGGCAACCAATTCAGGGTGTCCCCCGCCTACTGCCCGAAGACAGCTGGGATAGGCTCCGGCACCCCCCGCGACCCTAGTGAGGATAAAGCGGTTCGGAAAATGGATGGATGGATGGATGGATGATGACGTAGCACAAAATGGTTTTGCACAGATGCCGACATCCTCATGAGCTGTGCTACTTGGGCAAACATGAATGAGCTCTCTGAATTAGTTTTTCACCCACCCACAGAAACTGTAGTTGAGCACGCCAACTTACATCAATGAACAAAATAAATAAACATGTTATCAAATACAACCAGTTTGGTGTGTAACCCGCATACTGCCCGAAGACAGCTGGAAGAGGCTCCAAGCACGCCCGCAATCCCTAATGAGGATAAGCGGATATGAAAATTGGAAGAATGGATGCATGTTTTAAAATATTCTTGACACCAAAGTTGCAAAGTAGCTCAAAATCGCTCAATCCGGTGTATTTATTGCTATTTGCCTATTATTCAGATTCAGAATAGACATACCTGGATATATATTTTTTGTAGGTTAGCATAATTACATTGAGTCCCAAAATCAAAATGTTTGGCTTTTGAAGCAAAATAAAATTGTTAAAGGATTTCTGCCACGCTGGTCCGCAAATTCAGGATACAAACAATACAGACGTGGACCTAATATAGTGGTGGTTTCCAAAACTTAGGAATATGCATTCCAAAACAATAGGTACGTTTTATTTATTTTTTAACATGTCAATACCTTTCGATGCCGCGATTGTGTCCTTGGGTGTCTTGAAAGGCGCTTATAAATAAAATGTATTATTATTATTATTATTATTGGCTGCAAGAAATCACATGGTTCACCAACTTTTTGGAAATAACACATTTCCTCAAATTACCTTTACTGATATGTTACTATTCATAATTGATGATATTCATCTCCTCTATGTGGAGGCACTTCCGTTATCACTGATGCAGCAAAGCAGTCAACAAATATCAATATGCAACACTTGATTTCTACAAGTGAGTTTCCAAATGTTGAATTCTACAACATTCTGAGGAAATCACAATACCGGTGAGGTATCTTTCAAAATCAATAACATGATCAGTGGCTTCACATAAATGAATATCATTCATTCTTGATAATAACTTATAATTGTTTTATTTAAGGTCATGTGAGCATATATTTTTGTTTTTGCTTAAAAGTGTGTCAAACTGGTTGTGCTTCACATTAATCAGTACCCAAGAAGTAGCTCCCAGCTTCAAAAAGATTGGCGACCCCTGACATAAGTGTTGTTTTTTTTCCATTTTAGCCTTAGTTATTTTATTCGTTTTTGTGAACTATAATAACCTTAGTGACAATCACACTCGAACTATCTTCTGTGATCATTCAGTACAACATCTATTGGAAAAATGATTTTCAAGCAATTATTCTGACTCGAGTCAGATCTGATCAGCGTTGTCATTTCTTTGTTTCTTTGTTTTTTGTTGTTTTTCATCACAGCAAGATGTTGAGAAGTTTACAGACATCGAAAAGCTCTACCTCTACCTTAAGTTGCCTTCTGGTCCCAGCAGCGGCAATGATAAAAGGTACTCCATCTATTTTCACACCAACAAGAACACTCAAGTCGAGGTTTCCATTTTTCTCGCTGATGCATCCTTGTCTGCTTGGCTCATGATGACATTTTTGGCGCTGCTGTCTCATTCCTTGTCTAAAACGATCCTCTGCTACATCACAGACGCTCCAAGAAAAAGAAAAACAAATCTGAAAGAGAAATTTCAAGTCTTTGTTCCTGATCTGCTTTGAGATGGGGATGATCACGCGTTCATGTCAGCTGTGTTATGAACTCAAACATTGATCGATGTAGACTTTTGCTATACCTAGCTGTCTGTGTTTCATTTGTTTCCCCATATCTATTCATCACCCCAACCCCCAATTTGTGCCCAATTGGACTGAGAATGAGAGGGGGTCGTCCACTCCTGGATTATGGTATTCAAGTTTCTGTCTTCACAAGAAATGATGCGTCCCAGTGGAGGACACGGTCTCACGCACTTCTGCTTTCTCCTCTTGCACCACGGCAGCGATCAGAGTTCCATGTCATCGAGTCGCACTCAGCAGATGTACGCATTCAACTGGATACGGAATCACCTAGAAGAGCACCCAGAGACGTCCCTCCCCAAACAGGAAGTGTACGATGAATACAAGTGAGTGTGGTTTGGAGCATCAGAGCCGATCGCCACTTTATTTATTTATTTATTTTCAATGGCAAATGTCTGGTTCACAGAAGTCATGAGTTGCTTTTCATTTTGGTAGTAGAGGCAAGAACGGAATTTAAATACAGACAAAAGCCAACAGCATTTGTTTAAGAAAACAATATTAAAATGACAAGAGCACTTGAAACAGAGCAAAATAAAAATGGCAGATTGGAGAGATGCTAGTCTACCTCCTGATTACTCTTGAGGTGCCCTTAAGCAAGGCTTCCCTCCTCCTTCACCTTCAGTGCGGTTGACGACACAAATATACAGAAAAGCAGTGGTCACCAGCAAGTTGCCCGCGGGCACCAGGTAGCCCCCAAGGACGACACGAGTCGCCCGGGGCCTCTTCTAAAAATAGCTCACTGTGTGATTTTTTTCAGAATGTTGAAAACATTTAACCATTTTTCCCCCTAGATTTAAGACATGAGTGTTCTCAAAATAAATCATCAATAGAATTGGATGTTCACGTTATTTTTGTGTTTTGTCTCAAAAAAAAAAAAACAGAAAGTGACCCATGTTGGCTCTTTCACAATGAGAAAAAATATCTTATTCTTTATATTGCTGGTATTGTATTGTTCATCTAGAAAATGGTGTATCTGGTGTATCAATGCTACTTAAAAAAAACAACAAAATAAAACACACTACCTGATCCCGGAAAGCAAAAAAAAAAAAAGAGGATTTCCAAATCTGGATCATTTTGGTCCAGATTACATTTATTGAACAACTGGCCCCATGTTACTGTTTTTTGACTTAGAACACAGCTGCCAGGTCTAATAAAAGACTTTTTTCCCCCGAAAGTAGAACTGCTTTTGATCTTTTTCCAGGAGCTATTGTGACAATCTCGGCTACAATCCATTGAGTGCAGCGGACTTTGGGAAGATCATGAAGAATGTCTTTCCCAACATGAAGGCACGTCGACTCGGGATGAGAGGAAAATCCAAATATCCTTTGAACAATTTTCCCAGTTGCTTCACCTCCAAATGCTGTAAAATGAGTGATTCCAATTAATTTGGTTACATTTCAGGATGAATGACTTTAGTAATCAATCAGATGTGCTCAAGAAGAATTTGTGATTTAGAGACAAGTCAGACACACAAAAAATATTATATAGTTTGACCACCTGGGGGCGCTGACAACTAATTTTGCTCGACTCACACTTGGACATGGAGGTTTTATTCAACCCTTTTCTCGTTTAGAAGTCCTATTTGTGGCAATTTTTTTCGCAGTAGGTCGCAGCTTGCTTTGACTAAAGAGAGAAAAAGAGAATGGGGTAGAGACAAGTAGAATTTCAGTACAAAAATCACATTGACTAAATGAAACCATTTTGCAAACCTTAACTCCTTCCGACATATTGTTATAGCGGGTTAAGAAAGAAAGCTTTTGTTCACATGCCGTCATTACCCAACTTGGATCTGCAGAAGTCAGGCGATGGGGTACGTTCTTCGATATCAATGCACAAATAGCGTGTCGTCTACCTTCACTCACCTCTTGTCTTCTCTTTTTCAATTTCAGTGTGAACTGATGGAGCCGGCCGGACAGTCCCCGAGTGCTGAGGATGAAATGAGGTCAGCAGCCTGTGGGTTGGTATGCGAGTGGGCCCAAAAGGTCTTAAGTCGTCAGTTCGACAACGTGGAGGATCTGGCGCGTTTCCTGCTGAATAGCCACTACATCGGTACCAAGTCCATGGCTGCGCTCACCGTTATGACGGGAACACCCACAACAGGTATGGAAGATCCGACCTGCTTTTTTTCGACTGCCATTTTTTTAATGGCACATTGACTAGCTTTGAATTTGAATAGCTGTGATCTGATTTGGAATTGCTCGGTGCTTCACTGTGTTTATGCTTTTCCTCGTTTGTTTTTCTCGTCATTTATCACATTCAAACTGTTTAATGCAGGGGTGTCAAACATACGGCCCGCAAGGAGGTTTGATCAGGCCCGCAGGATAATTTAAAAGTGAAAAAAATACATAAAAGACACGGAATGAATATTTTTAATAAGGTGCAATTCATGGGGGATACACTGTTTTGATTCGAGGAAAAGACAACATTGTTTTGATCAGAGAAGAAGACAACAGCAGTCTCAGTCTGTCACTGAGACAGACCCAACACAGCAGACGCTATTAAGGACATGTGAATACTTTATTCTTTACACCTATTATAGCACTCTCCTTAGTTTGTAAGGTGTAGGCAGGGATTACATTTAGATTTTATATACACGTGTAAGTGGTTTAAAAATTCCTTTCTTTATAAATCTCGTTTAATCTTAAAAGTGCATTACTATATTTTTCAATACCAATTGTTAAGGTTTTGTGCCTCTGTACAGTCAGTGGGATCAGTTGCAATGCATATATGTGAATGATAAAAGTAAATTGCACATTTGTCTAAGGAAATCTTCGGTGCTTCATGAAATGTTTTGTAAAAGATATGTTCATTAAATGTCAACATTTTCCATACCAAACATCAACAGAACAAAAGCATTTAAGTATGAACATACTTTTTTTTTTTTTAATGAGAACAGTGAAACAACTGCGGTATATGTCCTGAATGAACATCCAAGTATGTTAACAACATACATGTGTGACAACACCAGCAACAAAGTGCAACAATATATTGCCCAAAAACTGCAGCATACAATACAGGTGTATAGAAAATACAAAATAAAAACTATCCAAAATATAATAAAGTTAGGACTATTTGTCCCAAAATGAGACGAGTAAGAGACCTGATGGCTTTTCTTTCCACTCACTCACTGTCTCTAACTTGACCTCCCCTCGATCACCACACATGACAGCATTACTCAGCTGATGTCGTGCAATGAACTTTTGAAGCCAGCCACAGGACGCTTCGAAGTCCTCGATGCCCATAGTTAGCGCTATGGAACTCGTCTCCACTCTTATTCGCGGTCCACATGATCTCCAGGGCATAAATGCAAATGAATAAAATTAAAAACCTTCGCAATTCCAGTAAAACTCACTGCAATCAACTCACTGCAAACAAGTCCGTTTTGGATCTAATATTAGAAAATAGCGGCGCGAACACACTTATTCTGTCGTATCGAGCGGGAGTTGCTTGAGTTGGCGCTACTGCGGGCTTCCGGAACTTTCGTTGTTATGGATCGGTCGTTAATGTAATATAGTAGTAGAAAGTTTAATGCATACGGGGTTTTTTTTTGTTTGTTTTTTTTTTTTTTTTACCGGGTTCGGGAATTTCCGTTTGACAGAGGTCCGCAGGTGGTAGATAAGATTTCTCCCTCTATCTCTCTTCATCTCTTCTCCCCCCCCCCCCCCCTCCCCCGTGCTCTGCAACTTCAAGTAACTGCGCCACCTGACATTGAAATGCCTGTCATTACAAGTCCAAATGAAATGAATGTAATCATTCACATCGAACCTTAATTGTGTACCAACCTTCGGCGGGCCGGATTAAAAAGACCAACGGGCCGGATCCGACCCGCGGACCGTAGTTTGCCCACCGAAGCGTGTGTGCTCCGTTGTGTCTCAAGCGTCCACATCTACATTGTGTTTTGCCAAATTAGATGTAGTTCAAGCAGAATGTTCATGTTGAAACATGACCTATTCTCAGTGAGAAGACTTGATTATCTTTTCTTAATTCGTTCACTATTCACCATTTTTTCCCCCTAGGCATGAAGACGCCAACACCAGCCTCTGCGTTTGTACCCACAGCCGAGGCCAACTCCTTCCAGCCCCAAGTGAAGACCCTGCCCTCGCCCTCTGTCGATGCAAAGCAGCAACTGCAGCGAAAGATCCAGAAGAAGCAGCAAGAACAGAAGCTCCACTCTCCTTTACCCAGCGACGCGCAAGTCAAACGAACGGAGGCCAGCACCCCCGGCCCGACCCTCCCCTGTGGCAGCCCTGCTCTGCTGTCTCCTCAGCCCACCATAGGCATCGTAGTAGCAGCTGTGCCCAGCCCAGTCACGGTAGGTAACCGTTGGGGAAATGAGCCTTACAGTTCTTTACCGTCACCAACAACCAAAAGCAAAACTTAGGTCCATATGCTCGCTCGCCAGAGAGTGGAGAAACGGCAGTAAAATAGGCTTATACAGTAGATATTCTCTAGTACGGACACATGTTTGCACTGTCCAATCTGTCCTTATAACAGAATTTCCTTATTTGGGAAATGATCATGGTACATGTCCTTAAGTATGTTGACAAAATGCATGTGTAACGACACAAGCAATAAAATGCAAAAATATACTGTCCAAAAACTGTTTATATCACAAAAACAGTAGTACAGTATACAGTACAGGTGTGGCGTATTTTAAAAAAAAACACACAACACAGTACAGTACGTACAGTACAGTCAAATCTCGGTTTTCGTCCATAATCCGTTCCAGAAGGCTGTTCGAAAACCGACACCACGCTCTTTTTAAAATAAAAATGTTCACTAAACACATCTGCTCACAATGGAAAGCAACACGAGGAAGCGTCACTTCCTCGTGTAAGGAAGGCGGGAGGAGTCAAATGGTGCATTCAAGTGCGCTCAGTTTGTTCGAGAACCGAAATTTGTTCGTCATCCGAGGCATAAAAAACCCGACATTTTTGGTCGAAAACCGAATTGGACGAGAACCGAGACGTTCGAAAACTGAGGTTTGACTGTATTTTAATGTTGATTTTTTTCCGCCTTGGGAAAAAAATGAGTCTATTTTGGGTTGTTTTGTTTTGTTTTGTTGGTTTGTTCTTCGTTTCGATATCATGATCTACAGGATGTAAGTGAATAAAGTTAAAATCTTTCGCAATTACAGTAAAATGCACGGCATTAAAAAGTCACTTACACGTCTTCGTTTCGGATCCGATGATAGAAAACGGCGAAGCGAACACGTTTCTTCCGTCGTGCCTCCCGTTGTGTCAAGTGGGCGCTGCTTTTTAAGCTAGTGCCGCGATCTACAGGACATAAATAAATAAAGTTAAAATCATTTGCAATTACAGTAAAACGCACGCCAATAAAAAGTCACTTGCACGTTGTCGTTTCGAATCCGATGATAGAAAACGGCGAAGTGAACATGTGTCTTCCATTGCATCGGGTGGGAGCTGCGTGTATTTAAGCTCCTGCGGCCTTCCGTCTCCATCCGGGTTACGGATAGTGGAACTTCCGCTGAAGTAAGTTCCGGTAAAATGTAATATCGTAGTCAAAATGTTAATGCATAGGTTTTTTTTCCGAGTGAAGGAAATTCCTTTCCATAGAATTCCGGAGATGAGAATATTTACTGTACAGTCAAACCTTGGTTTTCGTCCATAATCCGTTCCAGAAGGCTGTTCAAAAACCGAAATTGTTCGAAAACCGAAACCACGCTCTTTTGAAAATAAAAATGTTTATTGAACACGCCTGCTCACAATGGAAAGCAACATGCGGAAGCGTCACTTCATCATCTACCCGAGGAAGCGTCACTTCTTCGTGTAAGGAAGGCGAGGGGAGTCAAATGGTGCATTCAAGTGCGCTCAGTTTGTTCGAGAACCGAAATGTGTTCGTCATCCGAGGCATAAAAAACTCGAAATTTTGGGTCGAAAACTGAATTGGTCGAGAACCGAGACGTTCGAAAAACCGAGGTTTGACTGTATTTGGTTTCGCTGAATGCAAGAGTGTCAAAATAAGCACGTCAAATGAAGTAAGTCAAGAAAGCCCTGTGTTGTTGTTGTTCTCCCAGGTACAGAGAAGCAGGCAGCTAATGACTTCTCCGGGCCCTGTCGGAACAACCGATGGAAAAGTGCTGCCTGTGAACTTAGTGGTCACCCAGTCACTGAAGCAGTCCCCCAAAACCCCCCAGAATATCCCAGCAAGTCCCGTGGGGGATCGTTTGGCACGGCACGGCACCCGGTACGCTCAAATCCTACCCAAGCCCTCCGCCACCAGTGCCATCACACTTCGGTCCCCTCCTACCCTGCTCATTACCAACAGCCCCATCAAAACTGTGATGCCCACTCCCCATGTCAGCTCAGTTAACGTGGTCAAGATGACAGCCATCGCGTTAGCTCCCAGCAGCGGCAGCAGCAGCACGACCAGCAGCAGCACCGTCGTGCGCTCCTGCTCGATGGGGGCGACTTCCGCCTTAGATGAGTCACAAGCTGCAGGCCTGACTGCTGCAGTCAGAGCGGTTGCCTGCAGTTTGACCCACTCCACTGACATGAGGGTGACTGAAGCTGGAAGCTACGCTAACACCGTCGGTGAGGAGCGAGTGGCAAAGTTCAGGGCTGCTAGTGAGCCAAGCTTCTCGGTTAAGTGTTCTCCAGGACCAGACAAGGTGACGAGGATGAGGAGTGACTCCATATCCCATTCGACCTCGGTAGCGGTAGCTGCATTTCAGGACAGCAATCACAGTAACTGCCATGACCGCACCTTGTACTTGACTGTTGATAACCACGCCTCCATTGGCACCGTGTCAGCCAGCGGTCCCTCCATCGGTATTCCGGCTTCAAAAGACCCCTGCGCAGATGCCAAGAGTCCCAGAAAGCGCACAGGCCCTACCGGAGAGTCTCATGTGATTCCTGTCAAGAGAGTTTTTATATCTCAGCAGCCGCCTGCTGCAGCTGACAATCCCAAAGCTGGAATCGGTGCCGCGGTGAAAAGGATCCCGCGACCAGGAACTCCAGCCCGACCGGAAAGCGCCCCGTGCAAAGTGAGCGCGAAACCCGCCCCCGTCGGCCCGACGCAGATCCTGGCGCTCTCCGACTCGCCCGTCACGCACATCCAGGGCTCCCTGACTGTTGTCAAACCGCAGGCCTTGATGGTGAAACGGGAAGACCGCTCCGTCAGCAGCGAAGCGGCGGGGACGTCCGACCGGCCCTTGTTACAGCAAATCGCCACGGACACGCGTGCCATCCCAACCAACTCAGGAGCACACAATCCCTCTGTGATGGGCGAACTAAAGAGCACAATATGGGAGGAGGGTCAGCTTGACGAGCTCCGGAAACACTCGCAGATACCAGCAGAACACAAGCGAGCCCCGACAGAGCAGCTCTGTATCATAGCCCAACCCTCCGACACCCCGGGCCAGCTGGTCCTTGCGCAGGAGATGGTTGACTTTGCCGGTTCTCAGCCCAACATGGACTACTTCCCGTTCAACGACGACGACATGACCCAGGACAGTATCGTTGAGGAACTGGTCCAGATGGAGGAGCAGATGAAGCTGAAGGGTCTTTTCGGCAGCTGCGTGGATGTTTCTCTCCAAGGCCAGCCGGCCGGCAGCCAAAATTCCGCCCTCAACGCGCACCAGGCCGGCACGACTTTCTACCATTCGGCCCACAGCAGCACCACTCCGGTCCAAACTCCCACGCCGACTCCCACGCCGACCCCGACGCCCACGCCTACCTCTGAGATGACCCTTAGCCACAGCTTGACGAGAGAGAGCCCCTGCTCCCGAATGGCTCCCATCACCCCTGTCGACGGCGCGCTAGGTCGCCACACGCCCATCAGTACGCCGCTGTCCAACTGCAGCAGCAGCGTGCCCCCGAGCCCGGTGGAGTGCCGAAACCCTTTTGCCTTCACGCCCATCAACTCCAGCATCACCGGTTACCATGACGCCAGCATCGTGTCCAGCAGCCCCGTGAAGCCCATGCAGAGGCCCACGGCGACACACCCCGACAAGGCCAAACTGGAGTGGATCAACAACCGCTACAACAACAATTCAGCCGGCCCCTTGTCCAACCATAGCATCGGTATCCTACCTAGCTACCAAGACCTGGTGGATGACCAGTTTCGTAAGCCGCACGCTTTTGCCATTCCCGCCCAGTCATTTCAACCTCAGTCCAGGCCGGATTCGGCTCATTTCGGCCCTTTGACGCCCATCTCCCCCGTGCAGCCACAGCAGCAAGTAACTGCTGCGAGCACTCCCACTAAACAGGAGAGTTTTGCCGTGCCGGCCCCACTGGACAACAAGGCACCGAGCGCCTCCGCGTCTGGCACTTTCCGCTGCCGCAGCGTCAGCCCCGCCGTGCGCCAGAGGAACTCCAGCGGCAGCACCGGCCTTCAGACCGCCACCACCTCCGGCGCCACCCTGGCCGTCATCTCACCCTTTAACTCGGCCATCACTTCTGAAGTGCTCAACATTCTGTCCAACAGCCAGTCCGTCAGTTCCGTCCACAGCATGGTCCAACGCAGCCAGTCCGTACCGCTGAACATCATGATGCAGAGTGAGTTGCTGCCCGTGCAGGGCTCAAGTAACACCGCCAAAATCACCAACGTCCTTCTCAGCAAGATGGAGGCCGACGGGGACGAATCTGTCCGCGGGCTGGGGGTGAACAACCTCCCATCTAACTATACGGCACGCATGAATCTCACGCAAATCCTGGAGACAACTCCGGCCTTCGCCGTGGGAACGTCGCACCAGACCTCCAGCCCGGCCGCCTTTGAGCTCCAGCAGCACGGCTACCTCGCCAACGCCAGCGGGGAGCGAGTGAGCTTCTCCGCTGCGGACAACCAAGCACAAGAGGGCGCCGGCGAGCCAGAGCAGCTCCAGGAGCTCCCCGTGCAGACGCAGCAGGAGGCGGAGGACGAGCAGCAGCGGCTGGATTTCAACAATACCGTCAAGGACTTGTTGGGGGATGACACCCTCAACCCCAGCTCCCAGCTGGTGGGCCAGGTGGCCTCGGAACTGAACGCGGTGGCGTCCGACTTTTCAAACGACATCCGACTGACCACAGATCTGTCCAGTAGCATCACTGACCTGAACACCTTGGACACCAATCTGCTTTTTGACCCCAATCAGCAGCAGGAACAATATGAAGACTCGACACTGGAAGAACTGAAGAACGACCCGCTCTTTCAGCAGATATGCAGTGATACTGTGAACTCTGGCTTCGACTGGCTGGAGAGCAAAGACCAGCCGACTACAGTCGAGATGCTGGGCTGATCTTACCTTTGATGCTCCACCACTTTTGTTCTGTGTCACGCGTTTGTTTGGTGCGTATCTAGTTATCTCTGTTTTTGAAACTAGTTTGTTGGGACTTGTAAGGACTTTTGCCGTTGGTTCTGTTTAAAAAAAAAAAAAAAAGTGCCAGTCTTACCCTCTCTCTCTCTCTCTCTCTCTCTCTCTTCCCTCTCTCTCTCTCACTTTCTGCTGATGTTTGGTTAACCTTCTCCTTGGTTCCCATTTCCCGCCATCCTTTCACCCCCCCCCCCCCCTCCCCCCCTCTTGTCTACAATCAAAAATGAAAGCCTTGGAAATAAAGGAGAGATTTAAGTGGCTCAGCATGCAGTGATGTGTGAGCATTTCGAGAAAAATACATCTTCCATGTTCGAACAAATTTCGATGATGCAATATTGAACAAACACCTGGCTGGAAGTGAGACGGATAAGAGATTTGGCACAATCTGACATCACCAAAAATGTTGTAAACAATTTTTCCGTGTGTGCAGTTCAACCAAATGTAGATAAAAAAATAGGGTGGTAGTGTCGGTTGTTTGACGTTTGCCTGCCATATCTAAATATTAAAACGGGTAGCGACTCGGGCTACCAGGTGCTGAATTTTTGACAAGTTCTTTCTACTTTATCACAAACCAAATCAGTGGAGAACTGATTGACGCCTGAGCATGGTTGACATTTTTCTTTCTCAAAAGCTTAACCTCGTACTGTTGAAAAACTTCCAATGGGAGTGGATGAAACGGTCGGGACACGATGGGATTTCTGGCCACTTGTCGGACTAAACATTGAAAGGAATCAACTGGCTGCCTTATTCCTTCTGTCCAAGGCCTTATGCCATCTTTAGAGAGACTGTACATAGACTCATGTTAAGATCGAACCATCCAGAGCGTCTTTGTCATATCAAGGCAGCTGTTAACTCTTGATATTTTCAGCACTATTCCTTCAATCGGTTTGTTTCGCAGTGTTAAAGCGTAGATTATTTCCTTTTTTTTGTACAGGTTAGCGATTACACTGCGTGACCTTAACTGCATTTAGAGGAATTTGATACAGAACCAATGGCAGGCACGCTTTCCGTCATTTGGTTTTCATGTTTCTTTTGGGTTGTTTTTTTTTTTGCATGTTTGAATAAAAAGGAAAAAATAAAAAAATCAACGGTTTGGAGAAGGCTAAGCGTTAAAATTCAAGAGGCATAAATCACGCATTGATGTCATCTGGAATGAAATATGCGACCCGGGCCTTATTTCCATACCAAAGATTTGGGAAAAGAGATTATTACATGTGGTCACTCCGAGTTAAAATCATCAGGAGTGATGACACGGAACCCTTTTATTGCATCTAAGAAAAAAAGGATTCAATGAGATCAATTCTATGTACAGTATGTATATTAGGGAAGTGGTCACAAGCCAACAAGTAACCATGGGTGTGCAAAAAGCATGTTGAAACCACCGCCACCGTGTGATACAGTCAGGAGGCTCACTTGGGTTTTTGGCAATTGTCAATGTTGTACAAGTCATGTTGAAGCTCCTTTTGTAAATAGGATAGATACATAGAGATTTGATGTATTCGGACACTATATTATGGCCATTATTATAGCTAAGTATGTGTCATATAAAAGGAAGAAAAAAAAAAACTTAACAGATGTATAGTCGGCAAGATACTGTATGTTGTGTGTTACATTTCTGGCTTAGAGTGTCGTAAAAGTAATGCTGTCTGGTCTTTGCTTGCTGATTTTATTTGACTTTTTGAGGAGGAGAAGCAGAAGGGGCCTGTGCTCTGAACAGGAGGGGCTTGGGGCGGAAAAAAGTATTGTGATACTGTTAGCTGGTTGCAAAGATTTTTTGCGACAAAGCCTTTCAGCAAACACTGGATAAGAAAAACCATTCGCTCGTGTTTCCACAAACTTCGGAGGTTCTCATTATTGCACTAAATTTTTACGACACACACCTTTGCCACGTCTTAATGGACAAATGTAACGATGGACACCCCGCAACATAAAAAAAAAAGAAAATCCAATATTTTTTATGACAAGGTGCGTAAGGAAATAAACTGTCCGAAAATTGACTAATTGTCTTGTAGCAAAATGTGCATTAATCTCAGTGAGATACACATTTCTTACGCATTCTCATACATGAGAATATGAAGCATTGAGGTGGGGGCAGGGGGTAAAAAACAAAAAAAAAACGTTAGGAGAAACCTTTAAAAACCAACGTGCTCATGGTGTTGCTAAATGATTGTACGCACGCATGTGTGATGTCTTCTGTTGTACTTTGTATATTCTCGATGACCACTGTCTGCTGTGATGTGGGCAGGTTCTGTTAACCAGACAGGCGGGGCCAGTTTTGTCAGCTACTTCTGTCGTTTGCTGTTTACTAAGTTAACTTTTGTTGTCTTACGTTGATGACTGTTTTACCGATATGGTTTTTTTTTTTGAACATATGTCTCAAAGTTCAGTTGTGAAGACATGTTCCTGTCGTTTTTGTTTTTTTTCTTAAAGGCACTGATATTTGAATTTTTATTGAAGGAAATGCACCTCTTCTGAGCTCCATCAAGCAGTGATTTTACCTTTTGACTGACCTGGCTCCAATTCTGTTTGACTCTTTAATTCATGTCTACCAGTGGAAGAAAAAAAAAAAAATCTCTATATATATATAGATAGATATCTATATCTATCTATACATACCCTCCTCTGTGATGTTGTTTGGTGTACTGCTTAATGTACAGTAGCTTGTTAATATTGCAAACGCATTGTTTCTTCTTCTTTTTTTTTTCAATGGAAAGTACTCACTGGTGAGATTTTTAAAAGTGGTTTTAAAAGCCAATAAACTTTTTTTAAAGAACGTTTTGAGTGCCATTTGTTTTGTTTTGTTTTTTGCCGTACATTCAAACCAAATTGTATGATTGGACTTGGTGGGATTGACCACAATATTCTGGCCACTTTTTTTTTTCCCCCCGATTTCAATGCGAGGGCTGCGTCTGGCTTGAGAAAGATAATAATGCTTACAGAAGAAGGTATCTCTAGTAACTCTTAATATTGTAGCCAACCGGTGTAGCAGTAATAAATTAACAATCAAACCTCTCCATCCGCCTCTTAGCATAAGGTCAGAGTTCGTCAGCGCTTCAAATGACCCCCAAGGTCACGGGTTGCCAGCCTCTCCGAGAAATATATGGTCCGACGAATCAGAGCTCAGCTGGCCCCTCCTCTCCGCTGCTTTCCCAGGCCCAGGCAATATTCATTACATGTTAATGTCCCTTAACCTCACTGATCAGCAGCTCGGCCATTCTTGTTTGATGACCTCCACAGCATGAGTCGACAGATTTCACTGGAATACTGTACTGGCATCCCTTTTCCGATGGAATCAAAAGGCCAAATCATCTAATTGTTTCATAGATAGATAGATAGATATGAAGCCTACCGAGCGACCAAAATAAAACATGGTATTTTATTTTTCAAATTTCATCCTTTGCAGTTTGAAAATTGCATTCTCCTACATTGCGATGTCGATTTGAATTTGATGAATTGCTTATCCTGGGATGGAGTCAAAATTGTGTACAGATTCATCCAATATTTATGATGCAGCAAGCAAAACCATATTGTCCCCATATGTCGACTGTCAGCAGCCACAAAATTAGCAACGCCTGTACAATTGAATAGTGAAACCAAGGACACTAATATGCAAGACAATACAAGACACCTTTATGCTGCAGCTGTAACAAAACGCTTTTTAACATAAAGTAACAATAATACAACACAACATAATGGGACGTTGTGATTTTCTGATCATGTAGTTTTGGATCAATGATTAATCATTATAGAACATTAGAATTTAAAACAATAACCATCCATCCATCCATTTTCTACCGCTTATCCGAGGTCGGGTCGCGGGGGCAGCCGCTTTAGCAGGGAAGCCCAGACTTCCCTCTCCCCAGCTACTTCTTCCAGCTCTTCCCGGGGGATCCCGAGGCGTTCCCAGGCCAGCTGGGTGACATAGCAGCGTGTCCTGGGTCGTCCTCGGGGCTCCCGGTGGGACATGCCCGGAACACCTCACCAGGGAGGCGTTCGGATGCCCGAGCCACCTCATCTGGCTCCTCTCGATGTGGAGGAGAAGCGGCTCGACTCTGAGCCCCTCCCGGATGACCCAGCTTCTCACCTTATCTCTAAGGGAGAGCCCGGACCCTGCGGAGAAAACTCATTTCTTGTATTCATCTCGTTCTTTCGGTCACGACCCATAGCTCGTGACCATAGATGATGGAACATAGATCGACGGTAAATTGAGAGCTTCGCCTTTTGGCTCATTTACCACGACAGACCGACACAACGTCTGCATGCTGCACCGATCCGCCTGTCGATCTCTCGCTCCCTCCTTCCCTCACTCGTGAACAAGACCCCAAGTATCTCCTGGCACTCCCTTTCCGACTGAGGACCCAGATTTGGAGGTGCTGATTTTCATCAACCGCTTCACACTCGGCTGCACCGCTCCGCCTATCGATCTCTCGCTCCCTCCTTCCCTCATGCACAAGACCCCATGATACTACTCCTCCATTGGGGCAAGATCTCCTCACTCCACCTTTTCCGACTGAGGATGGTTTCAGATTTGGAGGTGCTGATTTTCATCCCAACCGCTTCACACTCTGCTGCGAAACGCTCCAGTGAGAGTTGGAGAGCCCTGCGAGCCAACAGTACCACATCATCTGCAAAAAGCAGAGATGCAATACTGAGGCCACCAAAACGGACCCCCTCAATTTGCGCCTAGAAATCCATTTTGAACAAATCGGCGACAAAGGGCAGCCTTCAGTCCAACCTTCACTGGGAACGATTCCCTTATTTGCAGACATCGGCAGTATAGGGACCGAACAGCCCGAAGGGGGCTCGGTACCCCATACTCCCGAAGCACCCCCCACAGAACCCCCCGAGGGACACGGCATTCTCCTACATCCCACGTACCCTGCGATGTAGAGCTGGACTGTTCCACGGCCGGGACGAAAACCACACTGCTCCTCCTCAATTTGATGACGGATCTCCAGCACCCCTTAGACCTTACCAGGGAGGCTGTGGTATGGACCCTCCGGTCAGGGACCACCAAAAGGCACTCTTGATGTTGCAGAGGCGTGTCAACCAGGACAGCCCCACAACATCCAGAGCCAGATCATCATGCCACCGAGGAGCTTTTTAACCACATCGGTGATCGACCACAGAGATTCAGAGTCCCCAGACTCTGCAAGGAAGGCGTGCTGGTGGAGTTGAGGAGCGAAGTATTCCGCCCACCGACACAACGTCCCGAGTCGAGGTCAACAGCGCCCCATCTGTACACTGTTTCCCCCTCCATATGGTGGACCAGAATTTCCTCGACTCCGGAAGTCAGCAGCCACAACTCTTCCCAATTAGCAACGCCTACCCGTCAGCTGCCTCTGGGGTCCCACAGGTCATAAAGGCCCGATAGGAATTGACGGCTTTCCTTACTGCTGGTGTCCACCAGCGAGTGAGGGTTGCCGCCACGACAAACCAAGGATTGGCCGCCTCACAATAGAGGCACGGAACATGGTCCAATATGTCCCCCGCCTCCCCCGGGACATGGGAAAACGGAGGTGGGAGTTGAAACTCCTTCTGACAGGGGATTCCGCCAGACGCTCCCAACAAACCTTTACGTTTGGGTCTGCCAGGTCGGAGCGGAGTGTACCACCAGGTGGTGATCAGTTGAAGCTCCGCCCCTCTCTTCGCCCGAGTGTCCAAGACATGCGGCCGCAAATCCGATGATACAACCACAAAGTAACTGCGGCCAAGGGTGTCCTGGTGCCAAGTGCACAACCCTTATGTTTGAACAAGGTGTTCGTTATGGACAATCCGTGACGAGCACAGAAGTCCAATAACGAAACACCACTCGAGTTCAGATCGGGGGGGCCGTTCCTCCCAATCACGCCCTTCCAGGTCTCACTATCATTGCCCACATGAGCATTGAAGTCCCCCAGCAGAACAAGGGAGTCCCCAGCCGGAATACTCTCCAGCACACCCTCCAAGGACTCCAAAAAGGGTGGGTACGCTGAGCTGCTGTTGGGTGCATACGCACAAACAACAGTCAGGACCCATCCCCCCACTTGAAGGCGGAGGGAGGCAACCCTCTCATCTACCGGCGATGTTTTATCAACGGTAGATAAAACAATAACAATTAAAATAAATTAGGCAGCACGGTGATCATTCACATTTATGAAGTTATATTTTCATGACGACTAAGTGCTTTTGATAAGGACATATTGCTGACATTATAAAAGCGGTGTAGGCCTACCTAATGGTGTGGCTGATGCATGTACAAAATGTAGTTGTCATCCAGATGGAAATAAATGTCATAAACTTTATACACGTTTTGGGGGATGTGTCCACTCCAAGTTTATTTTGTGTTGTGTGTGTGTGTGTGTGTGTGTGTTGTGTGTGTGTGTGTGTGTGTGTGTGTGTGAGCGCACGTGTGTGAAGGGGCTGGTCTCATAGCTGGAGCCTATTGTGGTGCCGCTGAATGAAGGCCAGGACCTCATTGTCCAAAGGCAATGGTGGCTGGATGGATCAATATCAGAATTAATTAGGCAGCTGACTCATAGGCATCGATATCTTCAGATAATTAGCGGCTTCCGTGGTCAGAGCAGATGTTGTGCAGTGTGACCTCATTGCCTCTGGGCCTGAACTTCCAATCAAATCGGTTTGTTGTTGGAAAATAGAATCTTTTTTTTAACCATTGATTTTCATAAACATTTAACAACATGAATTCCCATTATCAAGGCTGCTATAGTTGACGAAAACAAACGAAATAACCAAAACTGAAATGTTATTAACGAAAGTTTTTTTTAAAATAATGTTTTTTTTGTTTTTAATGAAATATAACTTAAACTCGTCTTATGTTTACGAAACAAAATAAAATGACAATTAGAACCAAAAAATTACTTTTTTCGTCTTTATCAATTATCATTTGTGGTTTACTTTATTACACCTTTTTTTGTCAATCTTGCACTTAACAAATACTCCATACATTAAAAAAAATAAAACAAATACTAAAAACAATCAAAACTCAACCAAAAAAAACCCTAAAGCATTTTCAAGAAAAAAAAACTGAATAAAAACTCAGCATGCATGACTTCACCTGGGTTAGCTGAAACAGCTGAAGACTGAATGCAAACAAACAACTGCCATTTTCTAACAGACGTTAGTTTGTCCGTTTTGATTCAGCATAACCTGACAGTCCCCATATATCAATGGAAAGAGCGACTACGATTTATGAGTGAACATTTAATTAAGTTTGAAATTTGTTTATTTTTTCCTCATATATATATATATATATATATATATATATATCCATCCATCCATTTTCCGAACCGCTTCATCCTCACTAGGGTCGCGGGGGGTGCTGGAGCCTATCCCAGCAGTCTTCGGGCAGTAGGCGGGGGACACCATGAATTGGTTGCCAGCCAATCGCAGGGCACACAGAGACGAACAACCATCCACGCTCACACTCGTACCTAGGGACAATTTAGAGTGCCCAACGAGCCTGCCATGCATGTTTTTGGAATGTGGGAGGAAACCGGAGCACCCGGAGAAAACCCACGCAAGCCCGGGGAGAACATGCAAACTCCACACAGGGAGGCCGGAGCTGGGATCGAACCCGGTACCTCTGCACTGTGAAGCCGACGTGCTAACCACTGGACTACCGGGCCGCCCTATATATATATTCATTCATTCATTCATTTTCCGAACCGCTTGATCCTCACTAGGGTCGCGGGGCTTGCTGGAGCCTATCCCAGCTGTCTTCGGGCAGTAGGCGGGGGACACCCTGAATCAGTTGCCAGCCAATCGCAGGGCACACAGAGACGAACAATCATCCACGCTCACACTCACACCTAGGGACAATTTGGAGTGCCCAACGAGCCTGCCATGCATGTTTTTGGAATGTGGGAGGAAACCGGAGCACCCGGAGAAAACCCACGCAAGCCCGGGGAGAACATGCAAACTCCACACAGGGAGGCCGGAGCTGGGATCGAACCCGGTACCTCTGCACTGTGAAGCCGACGTGCTAACCACTGGGCTACCGGGCCGCCCCCCTATATATATATATATATATATATATATATATATATATATATATATATATATATATATTCTTATTTACTTTTTTTTCTTACTATGGCTGATACTGTAAATATGAATATGATTTTAATAAAAGATGATGAGATGATAATTGTCGCGAAAGGATTCAAAGCCAAGTTTGTTGCATCAATATGAATTGTTTATTGCTGCACGTGTGCACATCACTTCTCGTTTTACATCTAACTGAAGAGATAACTTCCACGCAGCTCATGCACTGTGAGATTTGCGAGTTGCAGGAGCATTTCGCCCCAGGCCTTCCGGTCCCTGGGTCGTCGCTGGTTCCCAGTCTGATGTGCCGAGCGCACCGTGGTCAAGACGAGACTCTCAAACAGATCCTGAGTCATCGGCTGCTTCCTCCGACTCTTCAGCATGTCCACCATCTGCTGCATGGAACTCAAACTTTGAGGAATGTTGTCATTGATCCGAGAGAGGAAGGCCCGCCCAGGCCTCATTGATGCCATCTCCTCATCAAGTAGGACAATATTGTTGTCCTGGTTGAGTTCTACGCCGCCCAGCAAAAACTGTAAGAAGGGATTTCGAAACAACTTGTCTTAAATGGAACCAGAGTGTTGTAAATTATATTCACTGAACTGTAGCATGGCAACGGTACCTCGAACATCAGGTTTGGATCAACAACTGTCGAGCGAGTTGGACTTTTACCTGCAGATGCATCTTGAGATTAATTTCAAACAAATACAGTATATCCATTTTCCAAAACACATAAAACTGGTGGTGCGTGTATGAAAAGTTGCGATTTATATTGTCCAAACCAGTCACGCTCTCACACGGAAAATTGGGGTTTGCCATGCAAAGTAAACTACAAGGTTAAAATATAAAATATGTCTTCAGTGTGGTGAGTTTCACCGAATGTTTATCAACTCAGTCTGATTATGGGACTAAATTCAGTCCCCGTCGTCGCTCCGATCTGCTCCAACTTACCTTGCAGTGTTTGTTTGAAACACATCCACAGGATGACCAGCTGCCAAATTCTTAATTGGAGTTTCATCTTCATTCTTCGTTTCCAGCTTGACACGACTGCATCCTTCTTCTTTCTCGTCTGTCCATTCGTGAGTAGGCAGAGACAACACTGTCAAATACCACACATTTTTTTCCCTGCTGGAAAAAAAGAATCCAAAGCCAGATGGCCGTGATGTGAAACAGCAATATTCTGGATCTTACTCTTTCTGATCCAATGTGTTTTAATCCACCAGAAGTAATCAAGGTAGAAGAGTTAACAGTTAATAGAGGCTAAGTAACTCCCTTGACTTTATATTTTTCAAATACAGTAAGTATGTTAGTGTTTATGGGTCACAGTGTAGCCCAAAAAATGGAAGATTGGTTTGGATTTATCATGACACGTAAAAAGTACTACTGTATTCTCAAATTGTCTCCTCACCCCGTGTGTCAAGATAGATAAATCACTTTGATGTTGCTGGTGATTTGTTGTTTAATAAACTTGAATAGTTGGGCTTTGGAGAACTTGTACATGATGTTGCGTATAAAGATGACAAAAGAAAAACTGGAAACAATAAACAACTCTTATAATGGGGTTAGCAAAGTGCACCCGGCCTTTTAGAACAGGAACTTTATTTGTTTGGTTATGTCAAACAATTTGGAATTGGATGAGTAGATTTTTTTTTTTTATATGGTAAATGGACTGTCACTTATAAAAGCGCTCGCATTTCTACCTTTGGTACTCAAAGGATTTTACACTGTTACCTCATTTTACTACTGATGACAAAGTAACAGGAGCAACCCGACGTTCCGTATCTTGGTCAAGGACACTGGAAGACGACCAGGTTATCACTGAGCTATGCTGGCTGTCGCTCATAAATGTCACCTTTTAAATGACAGAGTGAAAATTCACTTTATTGAATAGACATTTCTATACCTGTGTGTTTGTGTGTGTACATATGCATACATATATATATATATATATATATATATATATATATATATATATATATATGCGGCCCGGTAGTCCAGTGGTTAGCACGTCGGCTTCACAGTGCAGAGGTACCGGGTTCGATCCCAGCTCCGGCCTCCCTGTGTGGAGTTTGCATGTTCTCCCCGGGCTTGCGTGGGTTTTCTCCGGGTGCTCCGGTTTCCTCCCACATTCCAAAAACATGCATGGCAGGCTCGTTGGGCACTCTAAATTGTCCCTAGGTATGAGTGTGAGCGTGGATGGTTGTTCGTCTCTGTGTGCCCTGCGATTGGCTGGCAACCAATTCATGGTGTCCCCCGCCTACTGCCCGAAGACTGCTGGGATAGGCTCCAGCACCCCCCGCGACCCTAGTGAGGATCAAGCGGTTCGGAAAATGGATGGATGGATGGATGGATATATATATATATATATATATATATATATATATATACATATATATATATTCATTTTCCGAACCGCTTTAGCCTCACACGGGTCGCGGGGGTTGCTGGAGCCTATCCCAACTGTCATCGGGCAGTAGGCAGGGGACACCCTGAACCGGTTGCCAGCCAATCGCGACCATAGTGAGGATCAAGCGGTTTGGAAAGTGGATGGATGGATGGATATATATATATATATATATATATATATATATATAATTTATATAATTTGCGTACAAAATTGCACGTTTGGTGCTTTAATTGCTTATACTGTATCATATTATATATATATATATCTTTGATTGCTTATACTGTATCATATTATATATACATACATATATATGATATATATATATATGTATATATAATATGATACAGTATAAGCAATTAAAGCACCAAACGTGCTTGTACGCAAATTAGGTTGGATTAAATGCGTGACACGGCTCGAGTATTCATTCATTCATTCATCTTCCGAACCGCTTTATCCTCACTAGGGTCGCGGGGGCTGCTGGAGCCTATCCCAGCCGTCTTCGGGCAGTAGGCGGGGGACACCCTGAATTGGTTGCCAGCCAATCGCAGGGCACACAGAGACGAACAATCATCCACGCCCACACTCACACCTAGGGACAATTGAGAGTGTTCAATCAGCCTGCCATGCATGTCTTTGGAATGTGGGAGGAAACCGGAGTGCCCGGAGAAAACCCACGCCGGCCCGGGGAGAACATGCAAACTCCACACAGGGAGGCCGGAGCTGGAATTGAACCCGTTACCTCTGCACTGTGAAGTCGACGTGCTAACCACTGGACTACCGGGCCGCGCACGGCTCGAGTATGTTCCAGCAATATACTTCTGGCCTATGGGGGGCGGTAGCGTACTTACGTTAGCAGGAAACATAAAACAGAAGAGAACGATGATCAGCTGACTGTTGTAAAGTTTATTTACTTCCGGTGAGCAGTTTCGTTGTTTCTTAATGCTACAGTGGTTCAAGGTGATTGTCCTGATTTAATATTATTATTCCGAGGTAATATCTTGTTTGAAATATTTTTTTTAAATAAATGTCAACTGATGGCACCGTGCTATGCTAACATGCGCTAAAGCGATCTTCTGTACAAAACGGCTAATGCTAGCATCACTGGCATGTCTCATCGCATCTAAATATTACTGTTTATCATGTCACGACCCTAATTGAGTTGGCTTTACTTGTAATGTGCTCATCGACATTTCTTTGGAGCCACCTTCTGTTTCTGCGTTTAGCGTTCACTGTTTTCTGTCATCTTATGCGTACAGATCATTTACACAATTATCTCATCAATCAAAATGAAGCTGGGAACGTAGTACTGGGAATACTGAATACTTTTTTCTCCCAGCCAGGCGAGATGGAGTCCAGTGAGGAGGGGGGCCTCAGTGTCGGGGGAGAAGAGAACTACTTCCAGGGGTACACCTTCACCGACCGCTCCCACTCCAGCCGGGTGGTGAAAAGCATCATGGACCTGTGCCTGGAAGACGGCCTGTTTGCCGACGTCACCATTACGGTGGACGGCAAAGAGTTCCACCTGCACCGACTTGTGCTGTCGGCGCAGAGCAGTTTTTTCCGCTCCATGTTCACCTCCAACCTCAAGGAGTCCCACAACCGCTGTATCGAACTGAAGGATGTAAGCGCTGCTGTTTTCCAGCTGCTGGTTGACTACATCTACCACGGAACCATTAAACTGAGGGTGGAGGAGCTGCAGGACACCTACGAGATGGCAGATATGTACCAGTTAACGGCTCTTTTTGAGGAATGTTCTCGCTTTCTCTCGCGGACTGTGGAGGTCAAGAATTGTCTGCAGGTATGTTGGTGTTCCGCACGTGTTGTAATTGGGGCCTGACCGGTCGGGATCGATTTGGATTATTTTGAAACGGGCAAGTATTCAGCAGATTAAATTGGCCTATCAGTCTCACGGTCAGGCCCCAGTTGTTATGTTAAAAAAAAAAAAGTTTAATCATGATGTCCTTGTCCAGGTGATGTGGCTTGCAGACAGGCACAGTGACCAGGAGTTGTACACATCTGCCAAGCATTGTGCTAAAATCCACTTGGCCCAACTTCATCTGACTGAGGAGTTCCTCAATCTGCCGCTCTGTCTGCTCTTAGACATTATCAAAGGTAGTACTGCTTCGTGCTCTGCCACAATCCACAATGTGTTTTTCGAAACATTGAAGTTCATTAATTACAAGTGTTCTGTTGTATCAAATTACATTCATAGTATGGACCTACAGAATCAACTTCTTTTTTCAAGAGAAAGACAATATCTTCAAATAAATGTTGTACTAAGAAAGTGGTTGTTTTTTTCCCCCGAGATGGAGTTCCAAGTTCACAGAATCCAACTCTGGCCATTGAGTCATGGATAAATCACAACAAAGTGGAAAGAGAAGAGTTTGCTTGTATTCTCCAAGAAAATCTGAAGGTACAATTTCAGCACATTTCATAAAAACGCTCATCACATGATACCGTCTTGTTTACTGCCTCAAAAATGTTTAGGCGGACTTTTTAATTGATGTCCGTGTCTGAACTAAGACATTACTATCCTAATAATGTCAGAACATGTCATCTTTGACACAGTCGGATTTGAAAATATATGATTTACGGAGAGAGAGTTGCTAGCAATGCTAACACTACTAATGCAAAAAGTATGAATAGAAGTGTTATCAGCATATTATACTTACAGACATTGTGTCTTAAAGGCCATATGAAAGGATGGAGAAGGATGTAATTCACACAGAATAACGTCCTGCCGGCCATGCATGGCCTTTACTTCCTGCCTATACTGTACCGACTGAACAGCGTTTAGTCTTTCATGAGAAAGTACGATTCTATTGGCATTTAATCGGCAAAACTCCCAGCCAATTGTTGTTCTGAAAAGGCCTAATATCGTCTGATTCATCACTCAGGCCCTAGTTGTCCGCTTCAGTTTCTGAGTCTTTTTCTTCCTGCGGACTCAGGAAATCGGTGAGAACGTTCACATTTATCTGATCGGCAAAGAGGACACAAGGACTCACTCCCTGGCCGTGTCTCTTCACTGCGACGAGGACGACGCTATCAGCGTCAGCGGCCAGAACAGCCTCTGCCACCAGATCACCGCCGCTTGTAAACACGGAGGTGACCTCTACGTGGTGGGCGGCTCCATCCCGCGGCGCATGTGGAAGTGCAACATGCACACCATGGACTGGGAGCGCTGCGCGCCACTGCCGAGGGACCGCCTCCATCACACCATGGTGTCAGTTTCCAGCAAGGACGCCATCTACTCTCTCGGCGGGAAGACGCTGCAGGACACGCTGTCCAACGCCGTCATCTTCTACACGGTGAAGGACAACATGTGGACGGAGACCAGCCAGCTGGACACAGCGGTTTCAGGAGCCGCCGGCGTCAACTTGGGAGGTATCATTTATCTGCTCGGCGGCGAGGAGAACGACATGGACTTTTTCACCAAGCCGTCGCGCCTCATTCAGTGTTTTGACACGGCATCCCAGAAATGTCACATGAAGCCGTACATGCTGCCGTTTTCCGGGTGCATGCACGCCGCCGTCCATATGGACGTCATCTTCATCGTAGCGGAAGGGGATTCGCTAGTTTGTTACAATCCCTTGCTGGAGAGCTTCACCCGTCTGCGTTTCCCTGAAGCGTGGAGCTGCGTGCCGTCGCTGTGGAAAGTGGCCAGTTGTAACGGCTGCATCTACGTTTTTCGGGACAAGTGTAAGAAAGGCGACGCAAACACCTTGAAGTTCAACCCGGCGACGTCTGTCGTCTCCGTTATCAGAGGGCTAAAAATCCTCCTGACAAACTGGCAATTTGTTTTGGCCTAACATTTCCTCTTCCTTGCTCTGAATGTACATATATGAACAGACACAACTGTTGAGACACGCCTCTTCAATCATTTCATCAATCAAATGGTGTTATGGGCTTGGACATTTTGGACAATTGAAACTTTGTAACTTTGCGGCAACAGTTTGGTGGAAGGTCCTTTTTCCCAGCATGCACCAGTTCACAAACAGGGTCCATAAAGGCAAGCTTGGAAAAAGATTAGTGGTGGTGAGCCTTCTCGTACCATTCATTACTATCGTACACATTTTTGTGTTGACCAATTAATTGAACCCATGACAGTGAACACAACTTCACTTTGGGTGAGCCATATATATATATATATATATATGTGTGTATGTATATATATATATATATATATATATATATGTGTGTGTGTGTATGGATATATATATGTGTGTATGTATATATATATGTGTGTGTGTGTGTGTATATATATGTGTGTGTGTGTGTATGTATATATGTATGTATATATATATGTATATATATATATATATGTATGTGTATGTATATATATATATGTATGTGTGTATGTATATATATATATGTGTGTGTATGTATACAGTATATGTGTGTGTATATATATAATATATATATGTGTGTGTATATATGTATGTATATATATAAGTGCGTGTATGTATATATATGTATGTGTATATATATATATATGTAAGTGTGTATATATATATATGTGTGTGTGTGTGTATATATATATATGTATTTATATATAATATATATGTGTGTGTGTGTATGTATGTATATGTATACCGTATCTATATGTATATGTGTATATATATGTATGTATATATGTGTGTTTGTGTGTGTATATATATATATGTGTATATATATATATGTGTATGTGTGTGTATATATATGTGTGTGTGTGTATATATATATATGTATATATATATATATACTGTATATGTATATATATATATGTGTGTGTATATGTATACACACACATATGTATATATGTGTATATATATGTGAATGTGTGTGTGTGTATATGTACACACACACATGCATGCATACATACATACATACCTTTTTTTTTTCCTGTTTGGGTGCACCGAAAAACCTAGCACAGATGACTTTCGGAGCTGACCCCTTTTTAAATGCTCTTATCCCGCCTTAGACAGCCTCTAGTGTTTTTACTCAACCAGTTTCACAGTTTATATAACCAATCCAGCTAATTGTATTAGCGCTTGTCTCATTGTGTTTGTGTTTACGAGGAGTCGTACAATATGTCACGATGGCGTAGCCAGTGATGCGCAACCCGTATGGTTATTCACACACATGCATGCACTTAACATCAAGTATAAACCTTTTACAACTGTACAGTTTATTGGAAAGACATGTTTCATAGGCTCCTTAAATGTCAAATATTAATGTGCATACATATAACAGGTGGTGTTTTTTTTGGTTTTTTTTACTTTTCATATGTGTTTGTCTTACAAACGTGTTTTTTTTTGTTTTTTATGTACCGGTACTGTGTTTCAGGTCAAATATATCGCTGTAGCGACTTAATGCCGCTTTTTAAATTCAACTTTTCTTGCCTTGGAGCTTTTGTGAAGCGCCTGTCTCCACTGATGTTTTATTAGGGACGCCTGCATTACTCCACTTATATTAAGGTTCACCGTTTGCATCCCACAGATTCTTCAGTGTCACGGGAATACAGTAATGTGAACCCTTAACAGACAAGAAACAGGACAAGCAATTTTTTCCACATTTTGAGAGATTGAATTTAATAAAAACTTGCATGCAAAGAGACAGTTTGAATACAAGTAGGCTGGCTGCTGCAAGGAACTATTTTTCTTATCATATAGTATCTAGTCCAAACCTAAATAGAAAGTTATATCTTTGTCCTCCACGTTTTGTCTGTCTAGTTATCATAATGCTATGATATCAGAAAGCACGAGTTCATATGATGGTACAATTAACAAAATAGAATACATACATTTTACAAGTGCAAAGAAATATATTTTTCAAAGATGAAGTCATATTTTTTTGATTATTTTATTTTTTTAATTTTTTTTACACTTGAATTACTGTAATGCTGACTGCTGTCAGCCAGAGCTCACACCCAGACACTTACGCAAACTTGCTGATGACACAAATACTCCACCAGGCCCCGCCTCTTAATGGTAAATCTATCTAACATACGGACAGGACAATATACAGGATTTTCTGTACTTGTTTTGTGTTCAAATACATTCAGAATGTGTGTACAAAGTGTGTTTTTATAAATTTAAGCGCAATCTATGTGCTTCACGTATGTTAGGAGTGGTATATAAAGAGGGTGTAGGTATTACACCCTCTTTATATAACAGATTTTAGCCACTGCTTGTGGATCTGATAAATGCGGTTTCACTGTGTGCGAATTGTTAAATGGGGCGTTTACAGTTTTAAAACTGCTGACAAGATTTGAATGTTCTCTCACCTTTCTGATGTGCGATTCTAACATGGCAGTTAATACTCGCTTGAGGGTGCAAGTACATATCCGTGCTAACTAGTCACAGAGAACGCTGCCCAGCTTCAAGAAAAGAGCATCACGAACGATACTAAGATAGCATTAGCATTGTCAAGGAGCAGATGTTAGCAATGGTTGTTACGTCGATAGCGTGGCTTTTTTTTGTAACACCGTGTTTACTATACGGCTAAATGTTGTTGGTTTAAAATTTTATTTTTTGGGAATGTACATTCATTTAAAATCAAAACAAGGTAATATACAAACACGTCGAGCATAGACGTTGCCAATTCCGCGTAGCTCCTGAGGTGCCTTCCTCTGCTTTTTTTTCTGTTGGTCTTCTATGCCCCGTGGTGTGCATATGGGCATACTTGTTTTTCTAGATATGGATATTCCAATATAGCGTAGTTTACTTAGCTAGCTCCTGAAGCCCAAGCTAATCAAGCGTGAAGGTGTATCGTTTTCATTGGAATGGTCATTTTCCTGATGTACTACCATCAGGCCAGATTGACCAAAAGTGATTTTTTTTTTTTAAACTAGAAACTCTACCTATTAGTGGCCGTTAGAAAGCGAGAGGCGGAGGTGGTTCTGTCCTTGCTGGACAAAAGGAGACGAAGGAGAGAAAGCTACTACTAAGAGGCCACAACTTTGATCCCATAGATGTGCTGCAGGAGACTGTGCAGCTGAAACCCAAGCCCAGTTACATGTCAGACTTTGTGAACTATTCTCAGCGTCAGTTGCTGACGCTGAGATGAGTAGTGGGGCTTTCTGGGAGCGCATATGCGCCTCCATAGGGACTCCTGTTTCTAGACTTCCAAGATCACCGTCTCAGATGTGCAATCTGGGAATCCTGGGAAATAAAACTTGCACCTCACACCATTGATCAACATGGGGGTCGGATTTACTTTCTTGTGTTGGTGCTCCTGAGGTGTGTGATGGTAAATGACTGGCTGACATCAGTATTTCGAGTGAAGGTGGATTGCTAGGAGCTCTGGTGACCTTGGAGCCGCTTGCTGAGGACGGAGCAGAATTCCTGAAGGGACACATGGTTTGGAGTGACAAGGCCATCTGCTGTAGCGCCAGCACTACAAGGAAGGTGGAGGGGGTTGGACAGAGGGGTGCTGAGAATTCCTTTTGCTCGGGTGTGGAGGGAGTAGATATTCTGGGATTTCACTGTTAGCCCTCGGCTAGGAAACGTGTTTCTTTGGAGTTTTTCAGACGGAAACCCGAGGAAGAACTTTGAAACGCTTCATGCTCAAGAGGGATTATTGCAGAGTTAAATGGGGAAGATATTTGCCTGGCCCTTGGGTTTACCACGAAGCCACTGGTGATAATGGTCTCGACTTCGTTGGATCCAGTTTCCTTTCCGTCCCGCTGCAGCCCGAGTTGAGAGACCTGGATGTGTTAGGCCTTCTGGCACCGAGCTCTCAGGGTATCATCTTCAGGGGATCTTCAGTCTTCAGCATGGCGGAGTTTTTGTTTCTTGCTGCCCCGTCGAAGTCCCGTGGCCTAAACAAATGACTTTTTTTATGAGGCACCTCAATACAGAGATGGGCCAGGACCAAACCAAGCAACAGATAGAGAAAGGACTGAAACTGTACCAGTCCAATCAGACTGACAAAGCTCTGCAGGTGTGGACAAAAGTGTTGGAGAAAACCTCGGATCCTGGAGGGAAGTTTCGGGTTTTGGGATGCTTGATCACGGCTCATTCAGAAATGGGAAAATATAAAGATATGCTCAAGGTAAGACTACCCAACACTGACAACTAATTGCTAACGTGTCAATTGAGTCGCGCTTAAAAAACATTTATTGATGTTGGTTTGTAATCTGTGTTACGCAACCAGCAATCTGCTCATATGACATAATTCCAAGAGCGCATACCTCTGAATATCATCATTGTGTCATCGGGACGACTCTGTGCACTAATTGTGCATTTCCACGATGCGCAAGATGTTTCTAAATGGTACCAGATCAAAGGTGATACCTTCTTAGCACCACTTCCATGTGTGGCTTGCACTCAATGCAGAGTAAATAAGTGTCCTGCAATCCGATAGTGGGTGCGCGGTGTCTTGTTGACATAATCAAGCGCCACTCACTTCTCACCGAACTGAAGAATCATTTGAAAGCCATGTTCACATCATTATATGGCACATTTTTTCCAGTATGCCTTGGATCAAATCGACACAGCCAGAGAAATGGAGGACCCGGATTACCTGACCGAGGGTTACCTGAACTTGGCGCGTAGCAACGAGAAGCTGTGCGACTTCCACAAAACGGTCTCGTATTGTAAGACCTGCTTAAACATGCAAGGCACCACGGTCAGCCTGCAGCTCAACGGGCAGGTATGTCTCAGCATGGGCAACGCTTTCCTGGGCCTCAGCCTCTTCCAGCAAGCTCTGGAGAGCTACGAGAAGGCCCTGCGCTACGCACACAACAATGATGACAAGATGCTGGAGTGCAGAGTCTGCTGCAGTCTGGGAAACATTTACGTCCATCTGAAGGTAAGACAAACGACAAGTCACGCACGTGTGTTACAATATATTGAAGACTGTCCATTACTGTACTATTAGGATTTTATATCATTCATGTAGCACTCTATCTGTCTGTCTGTCTTAGGGGTGTAACGAAAAACTGAATGAGAAAATCAGTTTGGATTTAAAATATGTGTGTGCACCAAATCAAATCGTATCACTTTAAAATCTACAGTCCTAGAATCGTATTGTAATTGAGCCCCATGTATTGAGATACAGTATGTATCTGTTATTAGAAAGATGCACAACCCTAACCTATACAATACATACTTTACTTGAATCGCGCTTTCACAATTGCTGGAAATGTAACAAAGTGCTTTACAGAACATTTAACATAAAATAACAACGATACAACAGGTTCGTTTGACTCTGATATCCCCTATTTTAAATGGAAGATGCTGTACATGCCAGATACCCTTTTAGACTTTTGGAGGTTCCATTGCATAAGAGTTAGAGTAATAGCTCACATTTTTATGTAGTTGTGTATTCTTTTCAAATCTTGTTTTTGTGTTTTTATCTTTATTTATTTTTGGGGAGAGCGCACACTGGCCTCTGTTTGGCTTCAAGCATTGGTTCTTTTATGGCGAGGCTAAACAGCAGCCGCAGCCCATTGACATTGAGTGGCACGTGTGACTTGATTGTGCAATCACTAGGTCCACGGATGTGTATTTGCAGAGCATGATAACACCGTGGAGCATCCAAACAAACATGACCAACTGTTAGCTCATGCAATAGTAGGCATTGTTAGTCATGAGGACCTGCTCTGGGGCTGGGAGTGGGCGTGATGGCGTACCCTTGACATCAGAGATTTGTAAGCGTAATCCCCCAGCTTCCCGTGGCGTATTGGTTTCAATGGCATTGTGACCATGCGGCATGCGGAGAATGCACTCGCGTGTTATTTTATGCCCACGTCCAAAAAAAAGTGCACAGTTTGGGCTTCTTTATTTGGACGCTGCCATATTACGACTTCTCCTATTCATTGAAAATGTGTACCGATAGGACTACGAGAAAGCCCTGTTCTTCCCCTGCAAAGCAGCTGAGCTCGTCAACGACTATGGCAAAGGTTGGAGCCTCAAGTATCGAGCCATGAGTCAGTACCACATGTCGGTGGCCTACAGGAAGCTGGAGCGCCTTCCGGACGCCATGGAATGCTGCGAGGTACAGTGAACCCCTGATGTGTGAGTGTGTGTGTAAATATACATACAAATATATATATTTAAATATATATATATATATTTAAATATATATAAATATATATGTATATTTGTGTGTGTGTGTGTGTGTAGCCAGAAGTTCTGTTCGAAAACCGATTTGTTAGGAAACCGAAACCACCCTCTTTAAATCTTTATTGAACACGTCTGTACAATGGAACACTACATGAGGAAGCATCACTTCCTAGTGTAAGGAAGGCGAGAGGAGTCAAATTTTTGGTCGAAAAACGATTTGGTCGAAAACAGAGACACTCGAAACAGAGACATAATCCGTTCCAGAAGGCTGTTCGAAAACCAAAATTGTTCAAAAACCGAACCCACGCTCTTTTCAAAGTAAAAATCTTTACTTCACATGTCTGCTCACAATGGAAAGCAACACGAGGAAGCGTCACTTCCTCGTGTAAGAAAGGCGAGAGGAGTCAAATGGTGCATTCAAGTGCGCTCAGTTTGTTTGAGAACCGAAATTTGTTCGTCAGCCGAGGCATAAAAAAATTGGAAATCTTTGGTCGAAAACCGAATTGGCCGAGAACCGAGACGTTCGAAAACCGAGGTTTGACTGTAGATAGATAGATAGATAGATTCTATATCTATAGATATTTATATATCTATAGATATAGATATATTTTTTCCCCCTATATATAGGAAAAAGTATCCACGAATAGGGAACACGTGAGTTGCCAAACTGCAATTACGTGGGGATCCACTAGTTTCTTATAGCCACAGTTGGTAACCGTACTCACACTCTGTACTTAAGTGTAAGTGGCCTACACATATTTGTGTAAAATAAGACTTCCCTTAAGATGAATTCAGATTTATTTCTAAATACATGACACATATTTGAGGGGAACTGCTGTTAGTGCGGTTATCAAGTTCACTTGTGATGTACATTTCGCTTGCTGTCGATGCCTGCACCTTGGAAATACCGTACATCTTAGCTTAGGATAGTACACTGGCAAGGCTGCATAAGTGTACATTGTTGTCTGTCATGAGTGCACACGAGTTATATAATGAGAAATGAGCGCATATTGAGCGGGATTTTTTTTCATTTTTACAAAGTCCACCTTGAAAGCCAGCTTGTGGACCAAAGCTTCAGGCTGGTGTAGACGTTTTACAGCGCCTCATTGTTAGCCGTGAATTTGCCAGCGTCACATAGAGAATGACTGAAGAGTAAGGGGAGTGGAATTATTTATTGGCAGGGTTATTAACAGCACTGTTCTCTATGGTTTTGTCAAATTTACAAGATTATTATTTGCACTTCACATGGACTTAAAGTTTGATATGAAGTCTCTTCTTCCTACCACTGTACTGCTTATGGTAAAGTGAGGGCTTTGGCCTTCCTGATGTCAAAGCTGTAGATACAGTAGGCGCTCAGTTGCCAACAGGTGCGAGCACCAGTTGTTGTCTTGTACTAGACCTTAGACCTCCACCAAAATATGCCCACCGAAGCACTGATTTAAAGTGTTAATGAAGAGAGGGCCTTTGGTCTCCGCTCTCTGTTCTAATTATGTGCTGTGGGAAGGGTGCAGGGAATAAATTGATGTCATTGACTTGGCATGCAAATGTAACAGAATAGCAGGATTCTTTTCAGATTTATTACATATGCCAAATGCATTTCGCCATACAATTTACACATCCAGTCATATTTAGAATACATGTTTAATGGAGGGTGCTCGAAGCTGAGCTCAAAAATACATCACAGGAGTCTTTTGAAAACATGCTGGTGGTGTACGTACAAACCAAATTCCAATGAAGTTGAGATACTGTGTTAAAAATAAATGAAAACGAAATTTTGCAAATCATGTTCAACCTTTATTCAAATGAATACACTAGAAAGACAATATATTTAATGTTCAAACTGGTAAACGTTATCCTTTTTTCGCAAATAATCATGAACTTTGAATTTTATGGCTTCAGCGCGTTTCAAAAAAGCTGCGACAGGGTCAAGTTGACCACTTTGTTACATCACCTTTTCTTTGAACAAAAACAAGTCAATGTTTGGCAACTGAGGACACTCATTTTTGAAGCTTTGTCGGCGGAATTATTTCTCATTCTTGCTTGATGTACAACGTCAGCTGTTCAATGTCTCCATTGTCCCATTTTACACTTCATAATACGCCACACGTTTTCAATGGGAGACGGGTTTGGACTGCAGGCAGGCCATTCTAGCACCCATGCTCACTTACACATGCATAATGGGGTTTGTCTTACTGAAATAAGCAGGGGCGTCCATATTGCTTGGATGATAGCATATGTTTCTTCAAATCCTATATGTACCTCTCAGCGTGAATTGTCTTTTCACAGATGTCTAAGTGCCTTTTAATGCCTCGGGCATTAAAACAGCCCCATACCATCACAACTGCTGGCTTTTGAACTTTGCGTCAGTCCAGTTCCTCTTTGCCCCGGAGGACACGACGTTCATAGTTTCAAGAACCATTTGAAATGTGGACTCCTCAAACCACAGAACACTTTTCCACTTTGCATCAGAACATTTTAGATGAGCTTGGGCCAAGAGAACCTGACAGCATTTCCGAGTGTTGTTGATGAAATGGCTTTTGCTTTGTTTAGTAGAGTTTTAAGTTGCACTTCCGGATGTAGCGCCAAATTGCATTTACTGACATTGGCTGTCTGAAGTATTCCTGAGCCATGTTGTGATACACTTTACATTTTGATGTCGATTTTTGATGCAGGCGTTCAACGTGGGTTTTCGGCCTTGCCGCTTACATGCAGAGATTTCTCCAGATTCTCGGAACCTTTTGATGTTGTAGTAGAACTCAGTGATGGACTTCTCTCCTCTTACAATGTTTTCTTCCGATAGGAATCGATGAAAATTGCTCTGCAACATGGTGACCGCCCTCTGCAGGCTCTGTGCTTGCTGAACTTTGCAGACATACACCGCTATAGGCGTGACTTTGATGTAAGTAGTTATCGCTCGTTTTTCCCTGATCTGACAGATGAGCTTTGACCGAACCAGTCGAAATTAATTGTATCTTTTTAAACCTTTCAGAAAGCATTCCCTCGTTACGAGTCGGCATTGGGCATCATGACTGAGATTGGGAATCGACTTGGACAAGCCCACGTGCAGCTGGCAGTGGCAAAGTGTTGGATTCTGCTCAAGGAATATGTTAAGGTGCTGAAATTACCAGTAACATAAATGCAGTAGTTATAACGCGGCAGCTCATTAGCTGTCTCGTTTGGGTATCAAACAAACGTGTCATATAAAGGTGCACCGGACAAAACACTAGGTACACCTGTACAAATTGATAAAATCCCAAACCATGATGACTATTCTGTCTGCTGATGTATCGCTAGCCTCGGGTAGGATCCTCGTACTGTACCTTCAAAAATCACTTTTCAGGAGACCTCCAAAACGCCACCGTTGTTTAATCATTAAGATTTTCAACACTTAAGATTGGTCAAAACACATCCAACAGTATAGATTTGTGAAAAAAATATTACGTTTCAAATCGTGAAGAGGAGGTCTCGGCCCGAAGCTAGCGTTTATGTATATTTGTATTTGTATATTCGGAGCTTGACAAGAAAGAATTTTCTCATATCTGATCGTATCAAACCGAATGGAATCGTTCCATTTTAAAGTAAATCCTTATACCATTAGATTCGTTTTGTAAAAAAACACATTTACCGATACGTTTAGCCATTTGTATGTAAAAGGACAACAAGAAACTCATTAGATCAGACCCTTCCGGCTTGAGCCACACCATATCAAATTCAATCGTAATCCCACTGAATTGAAGTGAATGAATATCGTCTCTTATATTTTATTCTCCAGGCCCTGGATTCTTTAGAGCGAGCACAGGCCCTGGCAGATGGAATGGGAAACAAGGTTTGTGATGTTCCTCGCGCACAACGTAAAACATGGACGGCAGGACCCAGATTCCACCGATGACCTTGTTGTGTTTGCGCCTCAAGCTGTGCACGCTGAAGGCCCATTGCCTGAGGGAGGGCATCTACAGGAGTCAGGGCAGACAGGAGGAGCTGCGTGAGCAGGTGGTGAAGTTCCTGCAGTGCGTGGAGGAGCTGGAGCTCTACTGTGGCATGTGCGGCGAGTCCATCGGGGACAGGGACCAAAAGCTGCAGGCTTTGCCCTGTTCCCACATTTTCCACCTGAAGTGAGTGTCGACCAGAGTTCTACTTTTGGATTTTTCATTGTAGTTTGTTTTGATTTTTGTGTGAAAATATTCAATTGGTTTTAATTACTTTTCGGAGCAGGTTGGTTATGTTGCAGCTCCGAAGCAAATAGAGCTGTCGTGGTGGTTTTTTTAGAATATTCACTTTATTAATTTGTTTCACACGGAAGCGAATACAGTACAGACACGTCGATGTCAGACTCCGCGCCTTCTCAACTGCCGTTCTACTCGAGAGGCGTTCGAAGACTGCCTCAGAAAAAATGTAAATTAACGATTACTTCAAAGACGCTCAGGAAAGCAAAAACAATGCAACAAAACACAATCAAGTGAATAACATAAGCAGTCTCCTATAGTTAGTTTTTAATTTAATTTTTTAAAGATTTGTTGTCATTTTTTTTATTCATTAGTTTGTTTTTCGTTTTATATGGACACTTTGTTCACACATTTTCCAGCTCAAATGGGTATCGACAAGCTATCATCGTTTGAGATTTTTCATAATAGTTGGTTGTCATTTTGTTGTTCCAAATTAAATTAATTTCAACTCGTTTTTAGAGCAGATTTGTTTGTTTTCATTAGTTTAAGTTTAAGTTGAAGTTTGAATTAATTGACAAAGATGACAGAACAGCTTTGGCTACAATTATAGCTAGCTATCACTTTTTAAAAAACATACTAGGTTGAAATTTGTTGACAATCTTTTTTTCAATTTAAGTTTTCATTATTTCATTTATTATAATAACCATAGAATCGATTCACTGTTCCTGTTCATCTTTGGTAGCACTTTTAAGTACAGTACAATGTTTTTTTATTCTTCCAGGTGTCTGCAGACTAACGGGACAAAAGGTTGTCCCAAGTGTTTCAAGAACTCCATGAAACCAGGGTTCGTGTGATTTAGCCTCCATGTTTGACCAATTGATCTCCAAACACAGTGGGCTGATGCCTCACAAGCTGCCAATCGGCCTTGACAGAAGCGGGCAGCCTCGGGGAAGAGATGACGATCTTTGACGAGGTTGTAACTCGTGGTTCTGTGCTGGGGGGGTTGCTGAACGGAAGCAGCCCCCCATTCTGAGGACTCTCTCATCTTCTTGACTGACATCAGTATGGAAGTGAGTTAAGAGAACGGGGTCGGTAAAAATGCCATTTGCTACATATTAATCCAGGCTGGAGTATTTGGATTTTGGTTGCAAGGGTGAGAGGAAGTAGCAAAGCATTTGGACCGTACACAGGACATATTTATGAGCTCATGCCATTCTATGCATCGGTAATGTACGATAAGAATAAGAGGTTCTCTTGCTGTTATTTACACTTTATGCATATTAAGGTTTTATTCAGCCACTTTTGTTCGCATGAGATTCTATTGTTGTACATACAGTAATGTAAACATTTGAAATAAGGGGAGGTGTTTTGCTAGAACTTAACCAGACTCTTTTTGATGTATACGCAGCTGTTTACTCCTTGACATTAAGGAGCCGGATCAACGCACATTGTGTTCTTCATAGAAATTCCTTTTTCTCTCCAAATCTGTGACACTAGTAGTGAGGGACAAAGATGGCTGAACAGGGAATCTGATGGTTGCTTTACTGTATTTATTTGAATGTATTTTATGTTTTTGTAAATTGGCATTTAGTTATTTGGAAAACGTGGAAGAATGCTGAGCTTTTGTAGAATTGAGAACTCCGCATGAGATGTTGAATGTTTGATTGACTAACAATGCCAAACAAACACGCGTAATAAAATCGAGTTGTGTATTTATGTGAGCACATACAGTCCCTGTAATATTACTATTTAACAGAAACCATGTATTTGTTTCATTATTTTTCACTAAATATTTTAGAAAAATACCTCTGTAGTATCTTGCAGTGTCAAACCGCAGCAATATTATCTATGTAAGAATATGTCATACAGCTATTTTATCACTAATGCTGCATGACCACATTTCACAGTGAAAACTAAAATGTCTCATTATTCACGAGTATGGAAGATAAAACAGATGAGTTCTCTTCAGCACAACGGTGGAGGTTTTTTTTGCTTTTTACATTCCTCCACTGCTGACATCATTGTAAGAATGAACTACCTCTCGACTCTGATTTATCTTAATTATGGTTCACACATGGAGATTTAAAAAAAAAAAAGATGGATTTTGGTGTTCTACAGATTGCAAGATGGGTGTTACTTTTTCGTTGTATCAAAAGATCTTGGCAAACCTAAGGCTATAAGGTGAACATTAAGAGTGTGAAGCTGTGGCGCCTTTCTCGTCGTGGCACGTCTGCAGTTGTTCCCGTGATCCACCAGCTTTGCTTTGTCTTTGCGACACAAATGTGCTTGCATACATTAGTTTTCTGCTTCTCTTGTTTGTTCCATTTTCTTTTAATGTCAATGAATGTACCCTGTTCAATGTATTGTAAGGCGAAGAAGACCCAACACCATCTCTCAGTTTACAAAATAAAAATCGATTCGGGCTCCTGAGGTTTCAGATTTCATCAGGAAAAAGAAAATGAACATGTTTGGCAGGACTAGCACTTTATTTGGGCGGCCCGGTAGTCCAGTGGTTAGCACGTTGGCTTCGTAAAACAGAGCAAAGAAAGGTCCAGTTCAATCTTGACCGAAGCTCCAGCCTCCTGTGTGGAGTTTGCATGTTCTCCCGGGCTTTGCGTGAAAGGTTTTCTGGGTGCTCCGGTTTCCTGCCCAAGGACAGAGGGGAGTCCAAAACAGCATGCATGGCAGGCTGATTGGTATCACATGGTAAGGCAAAATTGTCCTAGGCATAGTGAGTGTGAGCGTGGACAACATGGTTGTTCTTCTCTGTTAAACAAGGTGGAGGGGGGCCCTGCGATTGGCTGGCAGGGACACTAAAGGTGATGTCAGTGAGTCCCTCCGCATTCTACACTGCAGAGCCGAAGTACTGCTGGGGATAGGCTCACAGCACCCCACGCGACCCTATGTGATTGGTTTACAAAATAAAAAGAAGCGGTTCGAAAAAAGAAAATGGATGGATGGATGGATAGCACTTTATTTCAGAATTATTACCCATCCTTCTCTTTGTTTTTTGTTTTCCTCTGTGTCGCCATATCTTTGAGTTTAGAGTCCAGTTTCCTGTGTAGATGAGCTTTCTTATTGGGGTCCATGGATTTGTCTTTTGTCCCGCTGCCAGCGTACAGAACCCCCTCCTTGCTTATTCTCATTCGAGCGTGAGTCTTGGCTTTATCTCCACAGCCGTGCACCTGAAAGGAGACAAATACTGTATTCGAAGGCCTGAACAAATAAGCTGACGTGTGTAGCGTATGAGTACGGTGCATCTGGCTTTTATTTTGCCGTCATTTCATGGAATGAAGAAAATATGGCGCAGGAGAAATATGGCCACAACTGTTGTGGTTTGATGAAACATGAATTATGTATCACACATGCTTTTCAAACACCTTTAAAACTATGCAAAGTATACTTGTCAAGGTTTGAGTCTTCCTGCTGCCTTACCTCTGGTATGTGGTGACTGAGACAATATTGCCGGTTGCAGAAAAGACAAAGCTGTCCAAGCGTTAGCACGGAGGCTTTACACTTGACAAAATTGCAGATGCTGTCTGCCTTCACCACAGCACTGATGAGGGCGTCAAAGTCGTCGTGCGGGGAAGCGGCCGCCGCAATTTCGCAGGCGCCTGCTTTGGTCGTCTTCTTTCCTGGGAGAGCGCAAAATCACGGTTGACACAAATCTGGCACGGTACAAATGCAGATGTTTGCAATGCTGACCTTTAGCGGCAGTGGACGACTTTGTAGCAACTGAACTCTGCTGCTTCTTTTGTCGAGCATTGTCTTCCCTTTTCTGCTGTTCCCTCTGCATTCGCTCTACGTGTAAACTTTTTAAATCTAATGGAGATTCTTTTGGGGGATGTTGAGGAGTGTCCTGCTGTTGGGAAGTAGCTGCTTCCTTACTTTCTTCTCTTTCCGCCTGCTCTTGAGCTGTTGGCCTGGAGACGGTGATGCGCCGGTCTTTCCCCTCGCCTTTACTCTGGTGCGTGAGGCCGAGCTCTTCGGCGATCTGGTGCACCAGCAGGCGGTCGTGGGAGTTGAACGACGGCGGGAAGTCGAGTTCACTCTTACTGACATTCTTCATAAAGTTCTCCACCATCTCTCTGATCTCACTTTGTCGGATCCTTTTCTGTTCCTCCTCAGCGAGCGCCGATACACGTGCCTTTATGGGATTGTTGCATTTATTAGCATGCGTGCTACTTCCACTTGATTTCTTGGGAACCGGTATGGGTTTCTTTCCCTCGGGCTTCTGCGTTGTCGACGTATCGGGTTTTGTGTCTTTGTGGTCACGGACGTAATTTTGTGGGACAATGTCCTGTAGGTACTCAAATGCTGTTCGGACCTCCCCGTGCTCAGTGACATGGTGGACCAGCGTCTTGAGGAAAATGTGATTTTGAACCGTCTGGGTGTCACACACGATGGCCACATGACGTCGCGCACGTGTGACAGCAACGTTTATCCTTCTGTCCTCTGCCAGAAAACCAACTTCACCTGCATTCGGGAAGTATGAACATTGTCCAAATCCGATTGAATAAGGCAGATATGTTGCCATAGCACCAACACCAAAACTGAAAATTTACCTTTCCGATTGGACCGCACTAAAGACAAAACCACGGCTTCTTTCTCTCTGCCTTGAAAGCCATCCACTGACTTGATTTCTAGCCCTGGATGCCTTGCAGAAAGTTTCTGACGCAGGAGGTCGACCTTCACATAGGCACAAGCATTAAAACTATTATCAGGCGTTAAGCAGGAAACTCACAGCCCAAAACATTTGTTAAACTTTCACAATCTGATCGGAGCCAAGATAAAGGTTGACCTGACAAAAGTCCATTTATGATTCTTTTAAATCCAGCTTCCCACCCAAGTAACTTACCTGCAAATTGTATGGAGCAATAACAGCTATGTCTTTGGCATTCACCCCAGCTTCAGTCAAGGCTTTAATGTGCAGTGCTACGATTTCAACCTCACCTGAGAAAAAGAAGATATGTTCAAAGATCACACCAACAAGAAATCATGTTTTGTGCTTTTTTTTCTTGAATAAAGGAATGCAATGAACAGTCCAAATTTGAAAGTTTGAATCGGTCCAAAAATTTGAAAATTAGAGGTAATTTTTTTTTTTTTTTAGATCTTAGTTTTGGACTTTTATTTTGAAATGTAACTAAATTTTTTGGTAGTGTGTAGCTGAACAATTTAGAGTTGGAACAATTTTAAATGATCCAAAAATCCAAATAAGAGTTGTTGTTGTTTTTTATTCTTATTTTATTTTTGAAAATCTGGGGAAAAGAAAATGTAACTAAAATAGTACAGTGAACATACTGTCAAAATACAGATATTTATTGCAAAAATATTTTACAGTTCACACCATCAGTGATGTAATTTGTTTACGCTTGTAATTATGCTTTTTAAGTACAATTAAGTAAGAAGACCTAACCTTGGTTGCCTTTGGATTGCTCGTCTGCCACCTCCATTTCTGTCAGACCACAGCCAGCTGTGTCGATGAGAAAAAGAGGTGTGCTGGTTTCTTCGACACAAGTGACCCCAGGGAGATCTCTGTTTGGGACATTTATTTAAGTATGACACTTATTACTATTGTTGTCTTTTATTTTTCTCACTGAGCTGATTCTCACTTTAATAAGTGTGCCTCCACTGAACTGTGTGCTGTCAGTCTTCCGTGGTACATCTCTTTGGAGGCCCATTCCATGATGGCACTGTTCATGCGGTACTGAACTGTTAGCATCCGCACAACCGAGTCTCCATACATCTGGATGAGTCTCTCCATTAGACTAAGAGACAAGCCTTTTGAAGCCGCCCTGCAGGAACCATGGAAGAACAATATGGATCATACCAAGAATAGAAGAACAAAAACACCTTATGATAGATTTGAAAATGTCCAAAACTGGGGGAAGAAAATGTTTACACTTGTGATTTGATAGTAGGTGGTAACTGCTTGTAGTCTCCAGACAGAATACATTTGCGCGCTTGGAGCAAACCAATCCAGCAGCTGCTCTCCAGCGACTGGGCGCACTCATCAATCACCATCCAATCAAAATGCTCGGCTGGCAGGAACTTCAGAGGCCCGTTGTCACACGCACCTGCAGATGCGGATGAACGGCTTCTGGTCATCGTCACAATGACACCCAGGTGACATTTGCCCTCTGGCTATTTGAAGCCTTTGACTAACCTGTGTTGGTTGACAACACAACGTCAGCGCTTTTTAGAATCTGGCCGATTGCCGTGGCTTCCCTGGTTTTCAGCTCTTTTCTCAGCTCGCTTATTTCTCTGCGGAAGTTGCCCCGCTCTCCTTTCTCATGGTTCTTCTTCATTCCCAGCTGAGAGGATTACACATACAGTGTAAGTGTCATCAGAATAGTTAGGTTGGAAACTAATAATATTTTGTTTCTACTTTAAGGCAAAGAGGTCATTTTTTGTTTGTTTTATGTACATTGTGTATTCGCGTTGTGAAATATGTATTTTGTGCATAAATTAAGTTTCGTTATTTCAATGTTATCGCTATTATCGCGAGACTTACGCTGTGGTAAGGTGATTCCTGCCCAGTCACGGACAGAGACTCGAACGCAAGACCTAGGAAGAGCAGCAGCAATAAGGACTGTTCGCTATCTGTTCAAGGTATTTGTAATTTATTTGGTTGTGTATGTAACTAAATTTAAGACGATTGTAATCGTTATATTTTGTCCTGTAGATACCAAAAGTGTATTTTTGTTGCCCAAGACCTCCGAAGTGGCAGGCGGCAATGAGGTTAGCGTTAGCCCACATTTTGGATTAGCCTCATATATTGTTTCTCGATTGTACATTGCTGATTTTATTTACCAACAGTTTTCATGGTGTTGGTGTAAAAGGACAACCCCAAAGACACTAATAAACACCCGTCATTTGGAAACCGTGCCCTGGTTGTGTTACTTTGGAGCTACAGTGAAAACTCACCCAGCCCAGCGCCGGTGGGAAGCAGCCATTTGACGACGGCAGTGCGGCGAGACTGAGACGGTACCGTGGTGATACAGCAGAAGGCGCTATTACCAAGGTCATCGCTCACAAGCTCAACAAGCATCGTACAGTAAATATTCTCTAGTACGGACTCATGTTTGCGCTGTCCAATCTGTCCTTATAACAGAAATTCCTCTTTTGGGAAATGAGCATGGTACATGTCCTTTATGAACCTGCAAGTATGTTGAAAACTGCATGTGTAACAACACAAGCAATAAAATGCAAAAATACACTGTCCAAAAACTGTTTATATAACAAAAACAGCAGTACAGTATACAGTACAGGTGTAGATTTATAAAACCACAACACAGTATAGTATGTACAGTATTTTAATGTTGATTTTTTTCAGTCTTGGGAAAAAATTAGTCTATTTTGGGTTGTTTTGTTTTGTTGGGTTCTTCCTCGTTTTCTATGCCATGATCTACAGGACGAAGTAAATAAAGTTAAAATCGTTCGCAATTACAGTAAAACGCACGCCAATAAAAAGTCACTGACACATAGTCGTTTCGAATTCGATGACATAAACGGCGAAGCAAACACGTTTCTTCCATCTTCTCCAGTTGTGTTGAGTGGGCGTTGCTTTATAAGCTCGTGCCGCGATCAACAGGACGTAAGTGAATAAAGTTAGAAATCGTTCGCAATTACAGTAAAACGCACGCCAATAAAAACTCACTTACACGTCGTCGTTTCGAATCTGATTATCAAAAAATGCGAAGTGAAAAGGTGTCTCCGTTGGTGTGTTTCCGCGTACCGGGTGGAGCGTTGCGTGTATTTAAACTCCCGCCGCATGACGTCTCCATCCGGGTTACGGATAGTGGAATTTCCGCTTACGTAGTTCCGGTAACATGTAATATCGTAGTCAAAATGTTAATGCATAGGTTTTTATTACGGGTGAAGGATATTCCTTTTCATAGAATTCCGGGGATGGGAATGTTTACTGTATCAACTTTATTCAAAGAAGTGAAGTAGAAATCTATAAAAAGGAATGTGCTAAAGGTAGAATTAGAGTGGTAAAGTTTAAAGGTTCACTGTAAGTTTCTACAGCACAATGAAAGATTTGATTTCTTCTGAGCTTAGAGTAATGTTTGAATTTGAATACTTTTGTGCATTTATTTTGAGCTAAATTGACATTTGTTACAATAATCAAAGGACTGAAATATAAGTTCAGGTGTCTCAAAAGTGAAAGCTATAAACCCTAAAGTTCTTGGTGGTTCAATTTAGAACACTGACTTAGATTTGACTAAGCATTCAAAATGACTGAAGACAATAAGGAACAGTTCCGTACTGCAACACTCAATGAAGGTGATGAAAAGTATACAGCCATCGAAGCTTCAGAAGTACAACCTGTTCGTAGAAGTGAAAGAAGAATAACACTTACTGAGAAAGGAAGATGTCTTCAAGAAGACAAGCTCAAAACACTGCTTCACAAATATGCAGTTGTATTTGAAAAGTGGAGATATGAAGCAAGAATGAGTAAAGTCATGCTCAGAAAAGAGGCTTCAGAAAGTGAACTCAGAGAGCTTATTTCTAAAATATATGCAACCTGTGAAGAAGTACAAGCAGTTTTTCTCCAAATAAGAAAAATCTATAGTCCTGAAGCTGAAATAAGACGCAAAGTGGATGTTTGCGCATCACTCACTTCATTTATTGTTAAAAGAGCTGAACGAGGACTTGAAGGTCATTTTGATGAGGAAGAACCCTGGCCAGATGTTGAGTCGTGTCTAGGCTCTAATAGCTCAAGGTCAAAATCCAGAAAATCCAAAAGTAACTCAAGTGAAGATTCTCAAACAAACAAAAGAGTAGAAGCAGAAGCCGAGTTGGCAGCATCAAAGGAAATAATGGCGGTATTGATGGAACAAGAAAAAGAAGCAGCTTCGCTACAGAAATTACAGCGTGAGAAATTTGAGAGAGAACAGTCAATGGAAGATCAACGCAGAAAAATCGAGCATTTGGAAGAGTTGAAGAAACTAAACGCTGCTAAGGCTCGTGTGAAGATTTATGAAGAAGCTGGAAATTGTGACGGAAGTCAAGCTTTATTAGAAAGCATCCAAGATTCAAATGAAAATCAAAGTATTTCTATCAAATCAGTCATTCCCTCTCAAGCTGGATTTATTCCACACAACCAAGAATATGACATTCCACCTCAAGTTAACAGAAGCTATAAACTCAAAGCTACAAGTCAGCCATTCATTCCTCTGGCTAATCAAACACAACAACAACCACAGCTACACTCAGATCTAGTTCGCATTCTGGCAGAAGCAATAAGTGCTAATCGCCTTCCGACTCCTGAACCCGCTTTGTTCACAGGAGATCCCCTGAAGTTTAAAGACTGGCAGTTGTCATTCGAAACTTTGATTGAGAGAAAGAACATTCCCAAGTGTGAGAAGCTTTACTATCTCAGGAAGTATCTAGGTGGAGCTGCAAAAAGAGCAGTAGAAGGATTCCTCCTAGTAGGCACAGATGAAGCGTATGATTCAGCTTGGAAAATGCTGGACAAGCGATTTGGAGATCTGTTCACTATTGGAAAATGTTTCAGAGACAAACTTTATAGTTGGCCTAAAATAAGTCCTAAAGATGGAAATGAACTAAGGGAATTTGCGGACTTCCTTGTGAATTGTGAAGCTGCAATGTCACACATAAAGAACCTCGAAGTTCTCAATGACTGTATGGAAATCCAAAGACTCCTGCTGACACTTCCAGATTGGATGACCACCAGATGGAATAGGACAGCTATGAAAATAAGACGAATGAGCAATGGTGAATACCCATCCTTCCATACATTTGTGGAGTTTGTGTGTACTGAAGCAGATCTAGCATGTGATCCTATTTCATCAATGCAGGCACTTAAGGGTTTAGAATCAAGTAAACTCAAAAACACACGCAGTCAAGTAATTCCAGCAAAAGCATTAGCTACTCACTCTGATGGTGATGGAATCCCAAGTCCCTCAAACATTGTAAATGTGACTTGTGTATTCTGCAAAGGACATGGTCACACACTGGACAAATGCTTCAAGTTTACTGAGAAGTCGCTTCAAGATCGTATCAAGTTTGCACAAACAGAAAAGCTGTGTTTTGGATGTCTAAAGACTGGACATCATTCAAAGAAGTGTGAAGAAAGGAGCACATGTGAGAAATGTCAAAGGAGACATCCGACATGCCTACACGACGACAAGTTTGTTGAGCGAAAGAAACCCGCTGTCTCAAAGAATGAAGATAAAGCTCAAGATGAAAAAAGTGATGCTAAGGAAGATCCAAAATCAGACATGGCTGTGTCAAACAGAGTGTCTCAAGAAACGACAAGCACATTGACATCATCAATCCTACCTGTTTGGGTGTCGTCTACAAGCCAACCAGATAAAGAAGTTCTGGTATATGCACTTCTCGACTCTCAGAGCGATACTTCTTTCATTCTGGATGAAGTGGCACAAGAAATTGATACTGATCGAAGTAAAACAAACCTGCGACTTGCAACCATGTCTGCCAAGTCAACTGTCATTCCATGTGAGAAGCTAGTCGATCTTCAAGTCCGCGGTTACAAAAGTGACAAGAGAATGGTTTTACCACCAGTGTTTACAAGAGAGTTCATACCTGTAAACAGAACTCACATTCCCACGTGTGAAACAGCTTTAAAGTGGCCACATCTCGAAAGGTTAGCAGATAAGTTACCACCTATGCTTGACTCTGATGTTGGTCTACTCATTGGCTATAACTGTCAACAGGCACTTCTACCAAGAGAAGTTCTAGCAGGAAATGGTAACCAACCCTACGCTCAGCTAACGGATCTTGGCTGGAGCATAGTAGGTTGTTCATCACAAACTCAAAGCCACAATGATGCCATTGGTATAAGTCACAGAGTAGTGGTTCGTGAAGTGACACCTCTGTCGCAACAGGCTGTCGAACTAAAACAGGAAGTACATTTTGTATGCAGAACTCAAGTCAAGGAAGTCAGTCCAGTGGATGTCATAAAGGCTCTAGAAATGGATTTTTCTGAGCGCACGATGGACGAAAATCCAATCTCACAAGAAGACATTTTGTTCATGTCCAAGGTCACTGAAGGCATAAGACAAAAAGAAAATGGTCACTTTGAACTTCCACTACCATTCAAAACAACAAGTCCAAATCTCCCAAACAACAAACAGTACGCAGAACACAGACTTTGTTCATTGGGACGTCGATTAAGAAAGGACGAGAAGTACTGCAAAGATTATGTGAAGTTTATGGAGGACATCATAACTCGCGGAGATGCAGAAAGGGTTCCAGAACAAGAGATAGACAGCGTGGTACATTCCTCACCACGGGGTCTATCACCCTCACAAGCCTGATAAGATCCGTGTAGTTTTTGACTGTTCAGCCAGGTTTCAAGAAACTTCTCTCAATGAACATTTACTTACTGGACCAGACCTACCAAAACTGGCAGCACTTAAGATTCCAAGAAGCTACTTGCAAGATACGGACGTTACACAGTACGTGTTACATAACTTCTCAGATGCAAGCCTTGAAGGTTATGGAGCATGTTCATACCTCAGATCAGTAACCAAAGAAGGAAAGATTAGTTGTTCACTCGTAATGGACAAAGTGAGAGTCACACCTACAAAACAGACAACTATCCCCAGGCTCGAACTGTCAACAGCAGTGACTTCTGTTCGCAATGCAGATTTGATCAAAAGAGAACTGGAGATTGAAGATTTGAAGGAATTCTATTGGACAGATTCACAGGTGGTGTTAGCCTACCTAAGCAATGACGCCAAGAGGTTCCACACCTTTGTCGCTAATCGAATTCAAAGGATAAAGCAAAGTACAAGTCCCGATGATTGGCAACACGTCAGCTCAGAAAGCAATCCGGCTGATCATGCCTCAAGAGGCTTGAGCGCAGTACAGTTGAAAGAGTCAAACTGGTTTAAAGGACCCAATTTTCTGTGGAAACAAGATCTTCCGGCTAAGCAGAAAATGGTGGGAGAAGTTGACGAAACGGACCCAGAAGTGCGAAAAGGATATACACATACTGTGCAGTCAAAAGAAGCAAGCCCATTGCTGGAACGTGTGAAGAAATTCTCTGATTGGACAAGAGCAGTAAAGGCTATTGCAAGATTGAAAAGGTTCATCAAAGAGTTTAAAGGTACTCTGCAAAGAACGAACAAAGTCACAGAGCTCAAAGAGATGAAAGATACAGCGATGTTCATCATCAAACTGGCAAAAGTGATTGAAACATTGGAAAGATCAGGTGGAAAGTTTCGAAAGGTTAGACTGAAAACTAGTGAGACTTCCTTTGACAAGGGAAAACCATTAACAAGACTGATACAAATAGATAGACCGATACACAAAGTAGTGACGTTACTTGAGACTGACGCTCAAACAAAATCGACTCTGGACACTTCATAGAAAATCACATAAACAATGAGTGATTTTGGTGGGAGTGTAAGTGTCATCAGAATAGTTAGGTTGGAAACTAATAATATTTTGTTTCTACTTTAAGGCAAAGAGGTCATTTTTTGTTTGTTTTATGTACATTGTGTATTCGCGTTGTGAAATATGTATTTTGTGCATAAATTAAGTTTCGTTATTTCAATGTTATCGCTATTATCGCGAGACTTACGCTGTGGTAAGGTGATTCCTGCCCAGTCACGGACAGAGACTCGAACGCAAGACCTAGGAAGAGCAGCAGCAATAAGGACTGTTCGCTATCTGTTCAAGGTATTTGTAATTTATTTGGTTGTGTATGTAACTAAATTTAAGACACGATTGTAATCGTTATATTTTGTCCTGTAGATACCAAAAGTGTATTTTTGTTGCCCAAGACCTCCGAAGTGGCAGGCGGCAATGAGGTTAGCGTTAGCCCACATTTTGGATTAGCCTCATATATTGTTTCTCGATTGTACATTGCTGATTTTATTTACCAACAGTTTTCATGGTGTTGGTGTAAAAGGACAACCCCAGAGACACTAATAAACACCCGTCATTTGGAAACCGTGCCCTGGTTGTGTTACTTTGGAGCTACATACAGTTTGAGGTCGTCTGTGCATGAATGTCTGAGTAAGAGTCCTGGGTAACTGCTTGCGAGTGTTCAAATTATGTACAGTATTTGTGTGTGATTGTCAATGCACAGCTAAATTGCACCGGCTGTTTATTTTTTTAATTGGCAGTAAATCTGCAGCTTGCCCACCAAACTCAAAATTCAGGTTTACATCCACCACAATCATCAGCAAGGTGGCTCACATTCCTGTAAGGGACTTGCGCAGCCCTACTTACAAAAGCTTTGTCAATATCCCTTCGGATGTCCGCAATTATGTTGGCGTTGTCACTCTTGGCGAGGATGGCATCCAGCGAATGCTTCTGTATAGACTCCAAAAGTCTGGCAGGGTGACCGAGCCTCAGAACTTTGGCCTTCCAGCGGGCTAAACTCTCCACTAAATTGTCCACTGCCACGTTTGAAGGGGCACAGCATAGGACCTGCACACCAAAAAAAAAGGAGAGAGAAAAAAAAGCATATTTTGGCTCAAGTGAGATCCTTTATAAGCCGCAGCCAGTTGATATCCTTGTTAAGACAACTATAGGCAGTTTTTTGTTGCACCTTTTGGCCTTGTTTGACAGCTTGAAGAATGATCTCCACTACTGTGGTGGTTTTACCAGTGCCTGGCGGTCCATGAATCACTGCCACCTCTCTCTGAGACAAAGCAAAAGTCACCGCTTCTCTCTGGGAATCATCCAGGTTGGAGTTAAAGAATTTGACCTCATCTAATGGAAAACAACACCAAGTCAAATGTTTTCTCTAAAGAAGACACACAAAAGATGCATCATTGACACAAACAATACAACAGATCAGTCAAATAGTTTATACTGTATTGGATCTCATTGTGCAAGCTATCAAATATTCTACCCTTCATACCCTTGTCATTTGTAATTTGTGTGATTGGAATTTCATGTACCAGGACACGCGTAGGTCTCAAAGTAAGTCTGTTGTCACTTACGTGGCTGGGAATGAGAAGATGGTTTGGCTTCCCCAAAGAGAACATTGATCAGATTTGCAGACGGTCCACTGCTGTATCCATTTAACCTATCTAAAGCCCTGCCAGCACAAAAAATGTTCGTATGTCACACAGCTACACAGTTGACAATTAAAATGTACAATACAAATGCACTGCTTACCTTTTCATTCGCTTATAAGTTACATCATTTGCCAACTTTAAGAGACTGTATAGAGCCTGTGCATCAAAACTGAGCCCATCCTTTGATTCATCAAAAGCCACACTTATTGAGATTTGGCTGATCCGTGTCACAATGCCTGTGCTGATCTGAGAGGTCTCACTGCATCCCCCGGAGTCATATAAGCCAACTATATCCCCTGTGACAAAGGATACAAGAAGTGAAACAAAGTTTCAAAATCACAGATAAAAAGCAATGTTTTTTTTTCCTTCCAATTTACCAGGTCCAAAGCTATTGCTTGGAAGAGATGAGAGGCCAAGATGCTTTCTTGGCTCGAGGACAACAACTGTTCGACCGTACATGCCTGTGGACTGACTTCCAATTTGAAGTTTTAACAGGCATACTCCTTTGTTTTGAAGTTCCTTGAGTGATATGTTCTCCTTCCACACCCTGAGTGCAGAAAACAGAATAATCCATCCATTTTGTATAGCACTTATCTCGAGTAGAGTGACAGAGGAGCTGGCATCTATTTCAGCGAACTATGGGCAAAAAGTGGGGTACACCTTTGACTGGTTGCCAGTAGATCACAGAGCATGACAAACAACCATTCACATTCACACCTTTGGAACCTTGAAAGTCTAATGTTTTGGGGGTATGGGAGGAAACTGCGAAGTAAAACATGAGCCGAGATTCCGATCACAAACCTCAGAACTGTGAGTTGATGTACAAGTCTGCATTTTGTTCCGTAAATTATAAATTTAAAAGCCTGTTTAGAAGGGATTTTTTGGTAGTAAATACAATAAGAGTTATATGATAATTTTTTAAAATTTATATTAATAAGTTTTCATTTATATTATTTGTGGTCAATGCAACATATTTATCTGTTTCATTTGAGTTAAAAAATTACAATAAAATGTCAAAGAATTAAATGTTAATAAAATGTTTTTTCATTTAATAACCAGTTGTGTTACGTTCTACTTTGGTGAAATCATCCACATATATGTATTTTAATTAGGGAAGATAAGACAGGTAAAGTGTTTCCTTTAAATTCTCTTCACAAACCTGGTTTCCTCTATTTCAGCTTCCCTCTCTTCTTGGAGAAGTTCGAGTGTCTTTGAAACGAACTTTTCGACTGCCATCCCTCCCTAAAACAAAAAGAAGACAATTATCAACAACTTGCCACGCCGAATCTCCAATGAACTAAACATTGGCGTGATGGTATTAATGGCCAAATCTATTGATAAGAACCACCAATATACTGTAGTTTAACGTCGTATTCCTTTGAAATAATCCGTATGCAATGTTGACAAATTAGTTTAGCCACTGTGCTAACACCACGTTCGCTACATTTCGTATGCAGTTAAAATACTCACCTGCTGCAGTTAAAGATGGATATCAGCGATGAAGGTTAAATAAAGGCGACGAAACTGTATATTTACCAACTGCGGGCATAAAACTGCATTTTCTTGTCGGATAATACAGCTGGCATGTTAGCAAGTGGCGGCCCGGTAGTCCAGTGGTTAGCACGTCGGCTTCACAGTCTTGAGGTGCCGGGTTCAAATCCAGCTCCGGCCTCCCTGTGTGGAGTCTGCATGTTCTCCCCGGGCCTGCGTGGGTTTTCTCCGGGTGCTCCGGTTTCCTCCCACGTTCCAAAAACATGCATGGCAGGCTGATTGTGCACTCTAAATTGTCCCTAGGTACGAGTGTGAGCGTGGATGGTTGTTCGTCTCTGTGTGCCCTGCGATTGGCTGGCAACCAATTCAGGGTGTCCCCTGCCTACTGCCCGAAGACAGCTGGGATAGGCTCCGGCACCCCCCGCGACCCTAGTGAGGATAAAGCGGTTCGGAAAATGGATGGATGGATGGATGTTAGCAAGTGACCTGCTAACATTTGTCTACTTCTTATGGAGTTTTAAGGCGAGTGGCAAGAAACGTTCGGGTGCATTACCGCCACCTACTGGTAAGGAATGTTAACCAGGTATGCCGCTCGCGATTACCCCGAACATACTCAGGCACACGCGCACACACATAATGACGACACAGTGCAACTGTATCTAAATAAATGACATCACTTTCGCTCAAATTTGAGGGTGTTGTATGGATGGGAGGCACTGTACTTGAAAATAAAATATGGAAATATCTCAAAAACCTACGGAGCCCCTAAAGCATAGGTGTCAAACTCAGGTCCTCGTGGGCCGCTGTCCTGCATGTTTTCCAAGTCTCCCTGTTGCAACACACCTGATTCAAATGAGCAGGTTCAATGTCAGGCTTCCGCAAAGCTTGCTGATGATCTGATCATTTGAATCAGGTGTGTTGCAACAGGGAGACTTGGAAAACATGCAGGACAGCGGCCCACGAGGACCTGAGTTTGACGCCTATGCCCTTTAGGGGCTCCGTACGTAAAAACCCGATGTGTGAGGAAAAAAGTAAGATCACTTCATAAATCAGCGTATAAAATACGTTTCGACACACACAAACCATCTCTTGTTGTTGAGCGATGATACATTCCCATCTCAATATTATGATGATCCATTGTTTGCAGTGGTATAAAACTCTACCGAGAGGTGTTTGTAGTCTTTTGATCGCGTTATCTATTTACACAAAGGGTGCAAAACATCAGAAACAGCTTTTTGTAAAGTACAATCGGTGCTATTTCTATGTAATGTCGCTACCTGGATTAGTTGGATTTCTGACCACGTAGTCTGCGCATGCGTGGCGAGAGTAAAGCGGAGGGTGGGGGCGCCCCCAGCACCTTGGTACTGCTGGAGTTGCTCTGCTTGGAGTGATTTAGCGATTGGGGGACCTCCAAGCCATACGTAGGAACTTGGAGGTTTGCTTTCGGGCGAAGATGAGACTGCACTGTGGATAAATGGCGAAGTTTAAGATGAAAGACTTGCTGTTTTTGGTTTACTTTCTATATTCACCAAGTAAGTGTCTTGTTGCTTGATAGTTGTGTCCATCCTTGTTGACCGAAGCTGACGTGACATGTGCTTTTGAAAGCGAGCTAGCTGAAAGAACGTGTTTATGACCATATTCCACAGCTAAACAGTATTTCTATGCTTTTCTGGTATCACCCTAACATTCTTATCCACTCCAGTTGTAATGCAAAAAATGTATGTCTTTCTTTCTTTCTCTCTTTCCTTCGTTATTTCTTTCTTTCTTTAGTAATACCGAGGCATTGTTCATTTATCGTTTATTTTGGTAATACTTAACAGACACTGAAATATTTGTGTGTTACATTTTCACACTGGGTCATTTTATTGCCTTTTTGAACATGATAAATAGATGATACCTAATGTACCATCTGTAGACGTATTGCATTTTATTGCAGTGTATATATAAATACATACACATATATATATATATATATATATATATATATATATATATGTGTATATATGTATATACATGTGTGTGTGTGTGTATGTATATGCATGCTTGTAATCCTGAAGCACTATCAATCTGTCCCTAATATTGCTTTCTCCCCCTCCAGGTGTTTTATGTTTCAGTGAGTTGTCGTTCATCACTGAGCCCAGTGATGTGACCGTTTTACCAAAGGACCCTGCTATCTTGGACTGCCAGGCTCACGGGCATCCTCCCGTCGCCATCAAGTGGCTGAAAAATGGCGTTCACTTGGCAGAAAGTGAACACATCCAACTTTTACCAAACGGCTCCTTGTACATACCAAAGATAAAGCATACCAAGGAGGAGTCAGATGAAGGATTCTATCAGTGCCTCTCCAAGAACAAATTTGGAGCCATTCTTAGCCAAAGATCACGCCTGACTATCGCAAGTAAGTATTGGCCTCTTAAAAACGGCATTGAGAGTAGTATGAGGCAACATTCAGTTTATATTGTCATTGTGGCAAGTTTATGGGTTATTAACCTGGAGATGTATCTCTCCGTTTTTCTTTCAGCAATAATTAGGAAAAGCCCCACACAGTCAAAGTAGTTAGAATTGGTCAGAAAAAGGTCTGTTTGAGGTTTATATTATTTTAAGATGGAAAAAAAAAATAGATAGACTCCACCCCCCCCCAAAATTACCCATAGCTTTCGTTTGGTCAGTGGCATTGCATTGTCCCCATAGGCTGTGGCTCTGTGTAATCGCTGAATGGTCCGCTACACAGAGGAATCTCTGAAAGGCCGTTTGCCTTTTCGGCTTTGTTTGGAGTACCCCTGACCACCCCAGAAGAAAAGACTAGGTTTTGAGCGCATTTGTTTGTGCACATATCAGTGGATAGAACAGCTGTGTCTGTTCAATGGGCCTGATCTACCGTTGATGTTGTTCATTTGTCTGAGGAAGCATATCCCTCGCAAATGTCATGGAAACCAGCATGGCTAGCATAAATATACTGATGTTGACATTGAATCCAGGAAGTTTAGGGGAACTTTCAACGACAATATTTTGCCATGTTTACCAACACAAACTATGAGCTCACTTACAGGGAAAAAAACTGCAACTATAAACTCGTAAGTACTAGTATATTGCATTTCCTATGCTGATGTGTTTATCGTTATTGTCTCTTTTAAGAGAATTAGTACCCTTTTACTAATTCCCCAAAAATTGAAACAAAAGACCACATAAACCCACCCCAAAAGACAAGTTGAGTCCAGCGTCCAGTCTTTTGTGAGAGAAGGGGTTAAAGATTTTGGTCATCTGTAGGCGTGGAGTTGGAGGATGGGCCCCCTTCGCCGCTTGCCTTCTGTCCAGAGGTCCTGGGGTTCAGAGGTCAGCAGAGAAGGACTTTGTGATGTCACATGGCTGCTGTGACTGGGCTGGCCTGCTGCGTTCGCTCCCAGGACACGATCCCTTTCACTGGATTGACCCCTGTGTTGCCCTGTCAGGCAGAGGCCTTTTGTTCAATGTGGGACACTTTCTCTTGTGAATGAACATGCCCAAATACCACAGTGAGCGATGATGGCCTTCTAAAAGCATTCAGGGAGGCTTTTTGCTCGCGGTCATCCAACCTGATCAACACTTTCAGCATAATTCTTGATAGAACACAGGCTGTCAGAATGTTAAAATGGCCACCTTCTATATTCTACCAAATGATATAAGATGCAACGCAGGATAACCTTTTGGATACAAATTAATTATGCCATAGGGTTCAGTCCTGCTTGTAGGCTTGGATTTGATTCAACAGACACGAGGTTGAATTTAGCTTTGACCTCTTAAGAAAAACCTTTGTGCTTTTTGACCTAGACATTGATTTTCTTCTTTCAGCAGACCATGTTAGCAGATTAGCATTCACTGCCCCCTCCCAGTTTTTACTAAATTTGACAACATATTTGTAACACAACTTTTTGTTAATTGTTTTAAACCTCAGGTCGTGTAATTAAAGACACGAGTTTTTAAGAAGAAAAAACACACTGTCGAAGCACTCAGGCCCAATTAACTCATTCAGTACCAGCCAATTCTGGACCAAGTCTGAAAAGATGTTTAAAAACGTCACTGGGAGTGAATGAGTTAAGGTGATGCACCATATACATGTCTTAAAACGTGCCCGTCTGTCTATGTGCATGATAGAAGAGCTTAGGTTATAAATGACAGGGTTCCTCTTAAATTTGGTGTTCCCAAAACTTTTGATTTCAATGTGGAGTTTCAGTGGGGATAAAAGGCTATTGATTTTCTTTAACATGATATTGACTTGTTACTTGTGTGCAGGGGGGAGGGTAAGAGTTATCACCTTAATGAGTTAAGGTCATTGGTGATATTTTAAAGAGGGTCCTTCACATCAATGCAGTTTAGGAGTTTTGTGTTTGTTAGAGTTTATGGAAGGGCTTCTCATGGAGCGTATTGACCACCACACAATGAAAATTCGGCCTAAGCCGATCACTTTAAAGCCACATTTACACCAAATATTTCTGTACTTCAATATTTTATGTCGAAAGCATGTGTACGACTTTATGCATACTTTGGTATATTGTAATCAATCAATCGTTTTTTTCAGATGCAACTACAGGTGATCAGTTTTAATCCATAGCAAAGCAACTTCTAGTGTCATTCTTCTGTTGATCCTCGTCAGCATATCAGCTCAGAGCTCATCTGTGCAAAAGCAACATCGGGATTTCATTTAATTACAGGGTCACGATGATGAGTTGGTCACCGAGAAACAATTGTTATCCATCAAAGTCAGCGATTTGCATGTTCTGCTTAATACAAATGCATATAGCACTTTTTGTGTATGTGTGTTGATTTGTCTTTTCTATTTCTATTCAGGTATTTCAGAGTTTTTGTTACAGCCATTGCCTATGGAGGTGACCGCCGGCTCGGTGGCCCGATTCTCATGTGCAGTCACATCCAGACCCCCCGCCACCATCACTTGGGAGTTTAACCAAATCACACTGCCGCTACAAACAGACCGGTACTTACAATTGACCTTGAGTCATTTCACATGCAGTCATGTTACTTTGAAAACTTAGGCATACATCACAGTGTACTCAACTCTGTTCTGTCTCCCTAATTTGACCCAAATGCTAATTTGTTTATGTGCAGAATTACAGTTTTGCCCAATGGAGTCCTTCAGATCCACAACGTACAACTGAAAGATGCCGGGCAGTACCGATGTGTTGCAACTAACATCGGAAGTCGACAGAAGAGTCGAGAGGCAAAGCTGACAGTCAGTCAAGGTGAAGAGACTACACTAACTTGGTTTAATCATTTTCAATGGCTGATGTCTTTTAAAAAAATGTTCCTTTTTTTTAATTAAAAGGTGTGGGCGCTAAAATCCACCAGAGGCCCAAAATCATAGCCGGACCTCAGAACTTGACTGCTTCTCTGCACCAAACCGTGGTGCTAGAGTGCTTAGCCACTGGAAACCCCTGGCCCATCATTTCATGGAGCCGCGCTGATAGTAAACCCATTGATGTATACAAAGCCAAAGTGTTGGGCAATGGGAACCTGGTTATAACCGACGTCAATTCTAAGCACAGTGGAGTGTACCTCTGCAGAGCCACCACCCCTGGAACCCGCAATTACACCATAGCTGCTGCCAACCTCACTGTCCAAGGTACAGTATACTCAATTATATTGCAATCTTGTGATTTGGCTTCCTGTGTAAAAAATAAGATGCAAGATATTTGTGGAACCTAACCCATTTCTTGTAAATCACTGTTTCAGTGCCGCCAGCTATTGTTGAGAGGCCCGAGAGCCAGACCCGCCCGAGAGCCGGCACTGCCCGGTTTATTTGCCAAGCCGAAGGCGTCCCCCCACCCCGCATTAGCTGGCTAAAGAATGGTGAAGAGGTTCATTTAAATGGGCGAATTAAGATGTACAACAGGTATTACAAATAGATTTATTACACAAATTGACTCAAGGGTTTCAGCCTTGTATTGATTGTGTGTGTGTGGGGGGTTTTTTTTTCCGCAGTAAATTGGTGATTACCCAAATCATCCCAGAGGACGATGCCATCTATCAGTGCATAGCAGAGAGTGAACAAGGTTCTGTGCTCTCTTTAGCTCGCCTTATTGTTGTTATGTCAGAGGACAGGCCCAGCGCTCCCAGGAACATCCACGCCGAGACCATCTCCAGCTCGGCCATTTTGCTGGCGTGGGAGAGACCGCTCTACAATGCCGACAGAGTCATCGCCTACTCGATCCATTATATGAAAGCTGAAGGTGAGACCATCAAGACTGTAAAGATGTACGTTTCTCTTTCTGAGAAAAATGCTCAAGTTGATGAGTGCCTTATGTGAGTCGCCGTCCTTGGCAACTGTTTTGTTGCTATTCAGAGAGGAGGTAATGGAAATACTCAATTGAAATGGTTACTTTACTTAATAGGCTTAGAAACCCATTGTGGACTAAACATCTCTCATATGTACTGAAAAGTATTGGCTACCTTTTGGAATCTCATATACAGTAACTGTATGGCAGTCACACTTTTCTTGTGCAGTATGCATATTCTCACAGGCCACGAAATTGGTCACAGTGGCAAAATCTGATGAGTTCTAAACAGTCATTGAAAGATTCTGCCTTTATAAAAAATTGTCAATCTGTTCATTCGCGTGATTGTCGTTTGCTGTTGTGTAGAACTGTACTGCATCGTACTTTCTTAGTATAATGGTTACCATATCAAGGTACATGAAAGGCAATCGTTACCAGATAGACCCATGAGAATAGTAAATAGGATGTAAAATCATTACAATTTTTGTGATAGTTTGATAAAAGAATAACCTTCAGACTTTTTTTTCCCCCCCAAGCATGACACTTTTAGTGTTTATTTTTCTTTCAATTGATAAACCTAATCTGCTCTCCAATTCCCTGCTTGTCAGGTCTGAACAACGAAGAATACCAAGTTGTGATCGGCAACGACACAACCAGCTACATTATCGATGACCTTGAGCCGGCTAGGAATTACAGCTTCTACATCGTGGCTTACATGCCAATGGGAGCCAGTCGTATGTCTGATCAAGTCAGTCAACACACCCTGGAGGATGGTGAGCTTTGAAACGCCCAGCATTCCTTGCAATCAATCACTCTGACAGTTGAGTTAAGGTGAATGTAAATCCTGTGTCTCCAGAGCACCTTTAGCGTGGCAATAAGGAACGGGGATTTTGTCATTTACCATTGCTAGTTTTACTCTTCAAACGGGCATTTTGTATTCGTCGGAAATACAAATGGGACTCTTTATAGTCAGACCAGTATGTTCATACAGTTCCATACTATTTTTCAGTGCCTCTGCGTACACCAGAACTACGTTTGATGAGCCACAACTCAACAGATATCCAGGTGAGCTGGCAGCAGCTTCCCTCGAAAGTGAGCCGCGGTCGGGTGTCAGCGTACAGGCTGTCGTACCGCACGGCCGCAGACAGCACAGTCATCTGTGTGGAGCTGCCTCAGAACAGCACCGAGTATCTCCTGGAAGGCCTCCAGCCAGACACCATCTACCTGCTCCGCATGGCCGCAGCCACCCGCATGGGTTGGTGTGAGCCCTCAGCGTGGACATCCCACCGCACACCGAAGACTTCCAGTCTCAAAGGTAAATAAGCAGGAGATGGGGGGGGAAATGTTACAAAGTTATGGTTTACTTCTGCACCTGTTGCATACATAGAGCATTTGTGAGATTAGAGTAGGGGGGGAACTCCGGTTCCTCGACAGTCTGTTTTCGATCCCTCCCTACTCCAATACACCCGATTCAGTTGTTCATGATCGTTTCGGGCCTCGACAGAGCTTGCTGATGAGCTGATCACTTGAACCAGGTGTGTTGAAGTAGAGAGAGGTCCGAAACAGGCAGGATATCGCTCTTGAGGACCCGGAGTTCCCTACCCTCGGGATAGAGGTTACTTATTTTGGAGAAGAAGCTCACAGTCTCTTTTCTTGTTCATCCAAAAGGTGTTTGATGGGGTTGAGGTCAAGGGTCTCAAGTCTTTCCACAGCAAACTCATCCAAGCACATCTTTGTGGCGCTCACTCTGACTCATGCTGCAACAGAAAAGGGTCTTCCTCAAACGTTTCCCGCGAAGCTGCTCCCTAATTGAATTAGAAATGCAGTTAGAGGAGTTCTATGTCACTACTTTTATGTGATGTTTTGTGATCAGGTTAAGGTTTCCTTGCATGCCGTACTGAGCAAAAGAACAAAACAACCCCATTTCTACTTTTTGGGGGTCCTTCTCGGGGGCCATCTTATGTCTAGAGTTTGTTCTTGTAGCATTGTCCTGTAGCTTTTGTGTTGGTTACTCGGGAACCTTTGGCCTGCGCTGTCAGTGGTGTAAGCGCGGCCTCAGTCACGGGTCATAAAGAGAGGCCCTCAGGCGTCTGTGTTGGGGGGGAAGAATAGCCTCTTTTCACATCCTGGTGTCTTCTGCCCAGCTTGGTTTTTCCATTATGGTCTTATATACATTTGTGTTGATGAACTGCCCACCAGTGCTACATGAAGCCACTTTCTTCTCATATTTTAAAAACTAGTTTGTGATCATGCTGCATTGCAGCCGTTGCCTGCACTCCATCCTGTTCCTTTGATGTGTGGTTCAAAGCGTTCGCATTATTTGTGGTCTTCCAGTCGTGAATTTGTATTGATCTCATGGCTTCCCTCTGTGCCCGTTTCAGTGCCCTCAGCCCCTATTCTCCAACTTGAGCCGCTGAACTGCACTTCCATTGTGGCGCGCTGGCAAACCGCCCCGGAGATAGAGGCTGTCCTTGGCTATCGCCTGCGTTACCATGAGGAAAACCAACCAGAACAGCCCGTCATCCAGCTGCAGGCTCAGACCTACACCTACATCATAAGCGGGCTTGGTAAGAGTGGACGACGATGCTGATGATAACATTAGCATACGTCTGTTGTGTGCTTAATTCACCCTCAGTGGGCCGTTGGGTGCCGCATTTGCATTCGCACCCGCAACACAGATCAATGTGAGCTGACCGCTCCAGTTTGCTTGCAGTATTGAGTGGGATCAGGCTCCCAGGTTAGAGGTCAGTGTCCAGATGTCCCTCCCACCACCGTTTCCCATCAACTGACTTGCATAATTACCCCTGGCTATTGTGTTGAGCTTAGGGCCAGACCTGCCTTACCAGATTTGACCGCCTCCCCTTTTTAGCTGGACCGCCAGACACACACATCAGACCCCAGGGATTGGTCAGAACTGGACAGGACCACTGACCTTTAGCCATGAGACAGCAGTCTTGGATTAGTACCCTGCCCCCATGGCTTTTTCGTGCTGTCCATGTTAAATACCTCCAATAATCAATATGAAACAGAGCTGGGTAATACTGTACTGATTAAAGTATAATTCAGCTTTCTGTGAATCACCAAGCAAAGCTGTGTGATTCCTCTTTTTATTTAGTATGCTGAAATTGGAAAGACTGATATTTATCCGCTTCTTAAATGGAAACAGGCTAGAACTCTAGCTGATGTGCACAACTCTTGCTTTTGAGCCATGCTTGCTCCAAGTTGAAGACTACAATAACGAAGAGTATGAGAGGGGAAACAAAAGGGGCCCCTCTCCCATCCTAAAGTCCTGCGCCCAGATTCCGTCTGTTCTATCTTGGCCTGACCCGGTGACCCGAGTCACCCCCACCCCCGGTCCCATGGGGCTCGGCTCCCAGCAGCTGAAGGCTTCCTGTGGCCCAGCCCCCACAACAGACCTGGACACCCGCCTTCCATGGTCAATACCCATAAGCTGACCTTTCACACTAGAAGGCATAAAACTAATCTTAACACATGCTAAAGTGTTCTGATTTAGGAGCCCAGGCAACGGTAGCTATATAGGTTAAAAACATATAAAAGACTCTGATCTTTTTGACGTCTTGAAAAAGTGTACGTTTAATTCCAAAGGATCATGCAACAATGTTTAATTGGATTTGAAGAATTGGCTTTTTAGTTTTTAATTTTATATTTTGAATTGTAGGCAAGTTTGACTCTCCATCATACAAACAGGGTTGGTTGGGGTTGGTTGATCTTTCTCATGCTCTTGTTACATGGCAACAAATAACAGTGGGGAACAATTTGAAAAAAAATTCTGTTGAGTTCGAATTTTATGGTGATTCAAACTAAAATTCTCATGCTGATTCCAAAATTGCAGTCAGTTTTTTTTTCTAGCGCGTCAAGTTTTTTTCCTCCACAGTTTACCCTCCAGACAAGTAAAATTCTCCTGATTACTGACTCATCTGCATTGCATGCCAACTTGCTTGTGCAGTTACAATTGAGACAGTGGGGTGAGAGGTGTGTGCAATTCCCAGTAGCTCAGTACTACAGTGAAACTCCTCTACAACGAAACCATGTTTGCAGCAAGAAATTTTTCACAACAAGGGGTTTTTCACTGTAGCAAATTTGATCTCAGATGTAAACACACACACACAAACGTATGTGTACTCTTTATTTTTATTCCAATAGTGCATAAGTATGAGCACACACTTATTTGACACTTCATATGTCTGTTTAGTAAGAAAAAAAGGGAAAGAAATTGCTTAATTTACCATCAGCATTCACTTTCACTTACATCAATTTCTTGGATAATGTCTTATTTTGCTTAATCCGTCTTTCATTTTGATCACTTTTACCCTCTCTTCCAGCGTCAGGGCTCGTCTTGTCTTAGCTGCTTGACATCCAAAGGTCCGTTTTGTAGCCATTTAGGCAACCTAACATTCTTGCTGCGTCTGAAACCAACAAATACTTCCCGGACGACTGCGCATGTGTAAACCAGTATGGTGGTTGCTGTTGCCGTTTCCGAACGAAGCAGTAGAGGTCACTGTTGGATTAGACTTTGTTGTTGTGAATTTCTTCGCGAGGCAAGAGCAGAGAAAAATATTTCGTATAACGCAACAGGGTTTTTTTTCGTTGTATGGGGGGCAGGAAAGTGGGAATGGTGTTAATGCATGAAGATTTTTTCACACTAGGGGGTATTTTCGCCCATGTAGGTTTCGTTCTAGAGGAGTTTCACTGTATCAATATCTGCCAACTCAAAGCTACCATAGTAGGAATTAAGATTATTAGTTCTGACTTTTGTTTTAACCTTGTAACCCTGAACATACCATTGTCAGTTTTATTCCGTTTTATGCTATTTGTTTGCCTCCAGTTTGAGTTGTTAATGGTAATCGTTTGGGACCAACGGCTAAATTAAAATGTGTTGTTTGTCTTTCAGATCCTAGGCGAAGATATCGTATCAAGATCCTGGCTCTGAGTCAAGATGGAGACGGCTATGAGACAGACCAAGTCATCAGTACCCCAGGATGTGTCTGTGAGTCAATTTCTGCTTTGAAATCTCATTTGCTTACTTTTGTACTCATGTTATTTCTTTGGCCATATAAAGCTGCTAGAGACCAAATGGCAGCCTACCCGCCATCTCCAGATCATGTGACTGTCTTGGCCAGCAATTCCTCTGAAGTGTCTTTACGTTGGAACCGTCCCACTTTTCCCTCTGGAAAGACCGTCAGCTATACTGTCCGCTACACGATTGTGGGCACGCACAATGCCTCTGCCGTTCGCTACCTCCAAACGTAAGAGAGCGTTCCAAAACCTTTGTGTTTAAATAATTTTTTTTGTGCACTGTGGTGTGTTACAGTCTACTGTACGGTGTTTGCTGAAGATAATAAAGTGTTCTGGATTTGGGGTTAGCAATGTTGTTTCTTTTCCGCAGTACCAAAGAGAATATGAGAGTGCAAAATTTGGATCCAAACACTCGCTATGAGTTTGTGGTACGCCTTCATGTGGATCAGATGTCGAGCCCTTGGAGCCATGTGGTTTACCATCGCACACAACCAGCAGGTGATCAATTTGCCACCCAAAAACACTGTCGATTGGATTTTTTTTCTTTAATATTTAGAACCTACACAGAAACCTTTTATTTAAATGCCTCAATTGTTTCGTCATGTACATGTAATTATTCATTGTGGCTTTGTCCCCAGCTCCCAGACGACCACCTACGGGAGTGAGACTAACTGTGATTGAGGACGACACGGCATTGGTTTCCTGGAAGGAGCCCACGGAGCCCAATGTGGTGGTTACACACTATACTATACTCTACGCTTCCCAAACGTCCTGGATGGCTGGACGCTGGCAAATAATTCAAAGAGAGGGTGAGCAGTGCACCACAGAAACATTTCTACAGCAAGAACCATATTTTCAGACAAGGTTTGAGTATGCAATAACATTGGTATGTGGCAAAACTAGCCACACAACTCAGCCAAAAGTGAGGTTTGGTTCGCTCTCTTGTTCGCTGTCCAATTGATGCTGACTTCCAGTAACGTTTTTTTTTTTTAATGTAATATTTATAAGCTAGTGTGCTCCACCTCACTATCATTGGAGCCTTCCTCAGCTGTATTACGCCCCCTAATGACGGCATCTTTTACCATTAACAGGAAGCCATACAATGGCTCTTCTGGAGAAGCTAGAACCAGGGAACGTCTATCTGGTGAAGATCTCTGCCTCCAACCAGGTGGGGGACGGGCCTTTCTCAGATGTCGTTGAGCTGGCTATGAAACGTGGAAATATCCAACGCAACAAAAACGCCAGGCACTCGGATAGATTTCAGCACACCGCGGGTAGGTGTCATCGCTTTGTGATTGTACGTTGTCGGAACAGCTGATTTCATGGGATTGAGTTCTGTATTCATGACTTGAAATTTATAACTTAAAAGTTCGAATGAGAATGATCAGAAAGCACCACAACAGCATCCCCAATCATGTGTGACACTGCATCCTGCGGCATTATACTGCACTGTATTCTTAATGTTGTCTTCGTGTTCAATCGTAGTTTACTGTCTTGTTGATTTTTCAGTCTTCTCTGATGGGCTGTATCACATAGACCAGAGATCCATGACTGGAATCATTGTTGGAGTGAGCATTGCCTTGGCCTGTATTGTTATGTGTGCCTTGATCCTCATCAGTAAAGGGAGACCAAGGTACTCAATTGTTGTGTTGCCGTCAAATTACAAAACGGTTACTTTCTCTCTCTGACTGGCATTTCTATCGTGTACCGTTTTGCTCTAGAAAATCATCCAGCCATAAAGTTGCTGCTGTGCCGCCCGGTGAAGGGCTTTCTTTGCCTCACGAGCGCCAAGTAGAGAACGCTGAGGCTCTTATACCAATGATGAGTACCAACTTCATAGATGCCAAAGTGAGACGAGGAACAACAAAAAGCAGTGAAATAGTTTTGTTATTTCAAAAGTCAGAATTATAATGTACATTCATGTGTTTCAGGGTGGATCGAATATGGTAATAAATACTGCTGGTCCTGTCATGCCCAAAAATCAAAGCAAGAGGTGGCCTCTCTTCAACAACGATGTCAACACACCAACAGAGACTGATGTAAGTAATGTGACATACACGCTCTCGTTCATTCATCACTTTTTGTCTTTCAAAAAAAAAAATAATAATAATTTGAGATCTATTTGTTCTTGTCTGAAGGTTGAGGGGAGGGTCCACTTGTATGAGACTGGCAAAACCATTCTGCGGTATGAGGAGCATTTAGGCGCTGCGCCTCTGCCTCCATCATCTCGTGAGATCATCTTCGGACTTTTTCCCAGTGAGAGCTCGCAAAGCAGTGAGAGCAGCCAAGGGACGGGAGACTCGGGACACTACTCCACTGAGGAAAGCAATGAGGAGATCAGCAATCCGTCGACCAGCCAAAGCTCCAGACCCAAATCTTTGGAGCAACCTCATGATGCAGCTGTAGCTGAGCCAAAGCCATCTTTGCAAGTGGAAAACGAGAAATACGTTTGCTACCATTTTTCAACGCTGGATACCGCTCGGTCACGCTGCGCCTCGGACGGCAGCTAGCACTCCAGTTGTCACCCGGCTCCAAGAATGACCATTTCTACCTCGTTTGCTTCCTGGTTTGAGCCCTCTGCTTATTTCCTGTGGCACAAAAGAACAGGAACTCTGCTGCTGTGAAGGAGGAAATGAGCATTTTCTTCAGATCTACCTCAGGATTTGGTATAAATGTTGGTTACATTTTCTTTTCTTTTTTTTTTAACATTCTACCTGTTGGTTTTTGCGACATTATCTGTCCTAAACAAAAGCTCACCCATGATGAATGTTTTAAAGAATGTGCTGTGATATATTTGGTCATATTTAATTTGTTTTTCCACTGGAGCTTTATTGTCTACCTCAGTTTTTGTCTCTTCATGTCTACCTCCAAACCGTGTTTGAAACCACATCTTGTTCAGATTTTGGCGGTTGAAAGAGCTTTTCGTTCCCATTGCTTGTCCTTCCCCCCCACACCCCACCAATGTTCTTTGTGCATTGGAACAGAAAAACATTAAGTGCATTAGGTATTGTCAAACTATTTGTGTTGTATGAGATGCTGGACATTTTCAGTGCACTGAACTCAAAGCTTTAACACGGCCTTAACACTGAAAGGGCCTTGCATACTCGATCCAAAGACAGGAATAATTGTATCCAAAGAGTTTGTAATAATAGGCAACCAAAAATATGGTCGATGTACATGAAGGGTGTCTTTGCCAAAAATACTGTTACGTGCCATTGATGTAAATTTCTCCGAATGGTGGTTTGAATGCTTTTCTCTGTGTAAACTTTTAGTCTGGTGAAAGCTTTAGCGCAAGTCCCCGTGGCTTGTGCTCAGTTTGCCTTTGAGACCATTGCTAAGTGCAGCGGTGACGCCGATGCTATTATCCAAAGAGTTGTCTGCTTCCTCACTTGGGTGTGGCTTTTCATTCAGTTGATCCTCGGCAATATGAGGTGGACACAATCGATTGATCCTGTGTGTCTTGTCAGTGACAGATGATGGTATTTATTCCTTGGACGTACATCATTTAACGCTGACCTTCCCCAGCAACTTCAGCCCATGTAACGTATTGGGAATAGTTATCAATGCCTCCGTGATATTGCTGTCCCGGTGTGGATTCTGACTATCAAAATGGAAGCCCAATGTGTGTGAAGAGCAACATAATCAATTTTGATATCTTTATAATACAAATTATCTTAACCAAAGAAGCTTTAAGTCTCTAATTTAGTGATTTTCTTTGGGTTCATTTACATAATTTGAATTTAAATATGCTATAATCGGTTTTGATTAGTAGAAAGGCATTTTATGAAGTTCTTAAATTTTTTTGGGGTACTGATCTGATTTCACCTAAATGAGAATTTAGTCAAATTTTTCATTTAGATGGTCGTTTAAACATTTGGTAATTACATGCTCCATTTTCAGTGTGGTATTTCCCCAAGTTAACATTGCTGATGTCGTGCTCAGAGTGTTTCTGTGTTCAATATTATAATTTTTTTGGTCAACTTTTCTTTTGATGGCGGCGCGGACACCCGCAGCGGCTCCTCTTGTTTTATGTTGAGGGGGAAGAAATTTCATCTGTGCTGTATGTTACACATACGTACAGCACATTTGACAATAAAGTTGTATTCCATTCCATAATTGCAAATGTTGACATGAATGCCACAGACAAATTAGCTGACTTGACTCAGGTGCCAAATGTAGATTTATAGTGAGTAGTATTGATTGTCATTTTAAATTATGTTTTCTCTGATTTCCATGCTTTTGAATACCAAAATACTTATTTTAGCCCAAAGAGTGCAACAAAGCAAAGTATTTTATTTAGCCCAAAGAGTGCAACAAAGCAAAGTATTTTATGGGGCGCAATGTTGCAACCGGCTTTTTGATACTCTCAACATTATTGCAAATGAATGATAAATAAAATTGTTCTGGGAAAACCACCTTGCTGTTTCATTGTCTGCTTGAGTGAGTTAGTAACTCTTTTAGCGAGCAAAGTTAACGTGAACTTAAATTCATCATGATGAGCAAGAAAAGGTTTCCTCAAGTGTGATTCATTGTAACCAGTGCTGTGTGTAGCGTTCCTTTTGCCCAAAGACTTTTGGGATAGGCTCCAACTCCCCCAGACCCAAAATGTTGTAATACTACATTAGTGCTTTGAATATAGTTTTATAGTAGAGCATCTGTTGTTGTAGGTGTAATTCAAGCCAAACCAAAATCATTTTGAGCATGTTACTCCAAAATCGATCATTTAACTGCGCTTTCATCATTGCTAAATTACAGTTTGTGACCGCTATTTTAGGGCCATCAGTAAAAAATTATTTCATGGCATGCAATTCTATTTCTTTTGGAACAATGTGGACCATTTTACACAAACACAATTTTTTAAGAATATTTTATTCTGACTTGGCGTGCTTCTGCTCTGCAAACAAGGACATGTTCTCTTTGAGGAACACCAGCTTTTCGAAGTTGGCACTGGCACACTTCGGCCTGAGGATGTCATCGGATATGGACAACATCCTCTCCATGGCAGAGGAGCTAGGGAGGGGGATGTTGTACTGTATGAATTAGTCTATCCACACCTCCCTGTGCTTCTTTGGGAGGAGGGCCCATGAGACTTCCAGTCCTTGATGCTGGTCCTCAACACCTGGCCCAAATCCTGGTTGAGCACCTACTTGTCGGCACCAAACAGCTCCCTGTAATCAGCATTTGAGGTTTAGTAATTTTTTTGTAATAAGAGAATTCATAAAATGGTTTTAAAAATCGCAGATTCGCTTATCCTCACAAGGGTCGAGAGGGTGCTGGAGCCTATCCCAGCTGTCTTCGGGCAGTCGGCCGAAGCGGTTGCCAGCCAATCGCAGGGCACATAGAGACGAACACCCATCCGTGCTCACACTCACACCTAGGGACAATGCATGTTTTTGGAATGTGGGAAGAAACTAGAGTACCCGGAGAAAACCTACGCAGGCCCGGGGAGAACATGCAAACTCCACACAGGGAGCACGGAGCTGGAATTGAACCCGGTACCTCTGCACTGGGCGGTCAATGCGCTAACCACTGGACACCGGACTGCCCAGGTGAAAACATAAAGTACTAAATAATCATGTGGGCCGTGAATGGCCCCCGGGCCGTGAGTTTGAAAGAAATGTGATTTGTGATTGCCCTCACCCCCATCCATCCATCCATTTTCCGAACCGCTTGATCCTCACTAGGGTCGCGGGGGGTGCCGGAGCCTATCCCAGCTGTCTTCGGGCAGTAGGCGGGGGACACCCTGAATTGGTTGCCAGCCAATCGCAGGGCACACAGAGACGAACAACCATCCACGCTCACACTCATACCTAGGGACAATTTAGAGTGCCCAACGAGCCTGCCATGCATGTTTTTGGAATGTGGGAGGAAACCGGAGCACCCGGAGAAAACCCACGCAAGCCCGGGGAGAACATGCAAACTCCACACAGGGAGGCCGGAGCTGGGATCGAACCTGGTACCTCTGCACTGTGAAGCCGACGTGCTAACCACTGGACTACCGGGCCGCCTGCCCTCACCCCCTTCATAGTCAATTACACTGTATTCTTGATGAACATTTTTGGGACTCCCAGGACCTTCCCCCCCAAAAAAACAAACAAACAAAAACGTAGGATGGTTAGATATTTTACATAAAAACTTATTTTTATACGTACTATTTATATGACATGGCTTGTCCCCCGCCTACTGCCCGAAGACAGCTGGGATAGGCTCCGGCACCCCCCGCGACCCTAGTGAGGATTAAGCGGTTCAGAAAATGGATGGATGGATGGATGGCTTGTCGACGATACAGTATTTTAGTACTGTATGTATGTATATGGACAGCAGGGGGCAGTCTATTTTGAAGTCAACACTTTCAGTGTTCACCAAAGCGGAAGTCAGACTGAACGTCCGGCCTTCTTGTTGTCACGCGTAGAACGCAGCAGGTTTGCTGTGAAGATGCGCATCGAAAAGTGTTATTTCTGCTCGGGTCCGGTGTACCCAGGACATGGAGTCATGTTTGTACGAAATGACTGCAAGGTATGATACACTTGTGTTCGTCAATAGTCAAGTAACTGGTCAATCGATCGTCTTGTTGGCCCGTCATATGGCCGGCCAATACCAAACCGAATCTAACGTGCTCACGTGGAATTCGAGTGGCTGTTTGAAAAAAAAAAAAAATGACGCCGAGGAGATGGACTCGAACATGTCTTTTCGTTGACGTTTTTACTTGTGTGCGCGCGCGTGTGTGAGTGGTTTAGGTTTGCTCTTGCCGCGGGTTAGTTTTGATGAGTCGTGAACGGACCTAGGCATTTAACTCGGGCGGGCGCTTCAGTTTTGGCCTTTCACGTGGAGATAGTGCGCCCTCCAATGGCTGGCACGTGGAATCCACACTGACAGCCTACAAAGAAAAATGAATACTGTACAGTACAGTATATAGTAATGTTTTTGCATAACTTTCCCAACGGCGCTCTGACTACGTACACTCAACTCAACTGTATTCATAGAGCGCTTTCAAACAGCCAAACATCCTAGTTACATCGTAGCCATAGAAACGCAACACCGTCGTAAACTGAGGACCCACTGTACAGCGTGTGTACACAGCTGCGGTTAAAAAAAAACATTTTGCATGAAATACCTACACAAAAAATACTTGGCTCTCCAAGCATCAACATCATAACTAACCTTAAAATACAGTGGCGGCGTGGTAGGCCAAGATGTTCATCAAAATGAGACTGAATGTATGAAGTTTAAAATGATAATGGAAATGTATTTTTATGAAAACGTTAAATACAACATAACTGTACTGGGGCAGTTGGAGCTGTGTGACCTATAAGAAGGAAGACCAAAGTGATTAATAAAATAACGATCTAATGTTCAATTTTTTTGAGCAGTCAACTTTGGGTTTTCGTCAGCTGTAAACTATTATCATCCACATGAAAAGTCTATGGAACAAGTAAAGATTGTGAGAGTGTCACTTTATTTGACCCAGTAAAATAAATGTTTTCTATGCTATTTCAATCTATAGAGATTGTGTAACAATGATTTCTTGATAATTTTTAGTTATTTTTATCAATCAAAGTTCCTAGTATTGCTGTTTTTTTAAAGTGAACATATTTGCTTACGGAATCAGGAGATTGGTTTCACTTAGTAATTTATGCAATTTTTCCCCCAAAAATTGTTATTTTAGTGCATGTTTGTTTTTCTGACTATTTTTCCATACACAATTTTAGACATTCAGGTTCTGCAAATCAAAATGCCATAAGAATTTCAAGAAGAAGCGTAACCCCAGAAAGACCAGGTGGACCAAAGCATTCCGAAAGGCATCTGGAAAAGAATTGACAGTGGTAAGTAAAAAATATTTCAAAACACACTCAATGAGCTTTGCATGATTCTATCATCATTCATTGTTTGTCTTTCAGGATAACTCTTTGGAGTTCGAGAAACGCAGAAATATTCCTGTTAAATATAACCGGGAGATGTGGGATAAGACAGGTATGGTACAAATTGTTTGGGAAGAAATTCTGAATTGGTGAAAACATGCAAAAGAGGCTAAACACAGTCACAATTGACTAAAGTACCCGTCACAAATATGTGGAGGAAAAATAACTACTATTAAAATAAAATAACAGACGAGATCAAGCTTAATTAATTACTTCTGTGCAGTTTAATGACTTACAAAGGGAACATTTGTCTAAATAATGGCCATGTTTTTTTATACAGCTTTTCTGTAAAATCACATGAGATTGTGCTGTTGATTGTTTACACTGGACTGTGCTACTAAGAAACACAAAGAAAAATGACCATGCTTTTGATTTTTTCCCCCCATTTAGCAACAGTGTTTTGTCTATTGTTTGCTCAAATTGACAAGTGTGTCATTTTTGCAGTGAAAGCAATGAAGAAGGTGGAAGAAATTAAACTGAAACGGCAAGCAAGATTTATCATGAACAGGTGGGCAGTTTTTTCAATGTCAGCTCTTTCTGTCTTTGTTTTTTCTCTCTTGTTCTTTTCTTATCCAACTGCTACTTCTATTGAATAAATATGGTAGATTTGGATAGAATTGTTTGGTCTCCACTTTGCAGATTAAAGAAGGGCAAAGAGTTGGAGAAGGAAGAGGCCATCAAGGAAGTCAAGAAGAATATTCACCTCATCAAAGCGCCACATGCAGGTACATATTCAGATGTAGTGTTGAAAGCGGTTGATTTTTTTAAAAATAAAGCCTAGAGTCACTCTTGAAAGTTACGTGAAGTAAAATGGAGACAAATCTTTTGTTTGTTTTTATAGGAAAACCCAAACAAATGGAAGAGAAAATGTTGCAGAAATTACAAGAGGATGTGGACATGGGTGATGAGCACATTTAAACGTGTTGGTTTTGTATGCCAATTATTTTGACAGACTTTTCAGTAGACTTTCCTTTGGTTTGGTAACCAGCATTTCTACAAAATAAATGCTTCACGACGGACAGGATTCAGTGCTGTACACTGGCTGGTTGCATTGATCCACTGAAGACCTCTGCAGAGGCCTCCTATGTGTGTGTTCATATAATGACTTGCATTACTGCAGAAAAGACAACAGATGACAGAATAAACACTTTCCCCTGTAAAAAAAAAAATGCAGTTTTTGTTTTTGAGTGTATATTTAAAAAGTAATCATCATAATGTTCACATTTTGACATCCATCGGTCCACGATGACACTTAACAATTGTTGAACAGGGAATTGGTCACAAAATGTAAAATGTCATCATCAGGTAAGGTTGCAAAAGAGATACAGAAAGGCTGGGAAATTCCTAGAAAGTCATCGATATGGACGTCCTTAACAAAACCTAAATTTTTCCATTCACCTCCTTGTTTAGAAACTGCAATTTGTGTAAAAACTAGTGAAACGTTGAACAACTGGACAAATGCTTGAACACATTTGAGAGGGCCAAATGAAGTTCGCCTACAACGGTTATGGTGCACTTGAGGTTCATTCCACTCGAAAGCCGAAGATCCCTTACTTTTTGTGAATAGTTTATGTAAATAACAAAAAGAAAGCAGTCCTACGTACAATTGCGCATATTTGTAAAGAGAAGTCTTCCGCAGATGACGATTAATGATAATAGTACAGTTTAAACGCCACGACTACCTTGAAGACGAAGGTGACAGTTTTGCAGAATTGTACTGGTTCTTATCAGAATGTCCAATGTAAACAACTAAAGTCGGGAAGACGAGATAAAAGGCGTCGATTCGGGTCCACTCGGGTCAGTGGAGTATCCGGGCTCGATTGCGCAATTGAGCAGCCCACAGCACATAAAGCTACTTGTCTCGCTGCTGCTGCTTCTGCTGCTGCTGCTGCTTGTGAAGGGACACTTCATCCCACTCCGGGTCGAACGTCTGGGTTTTTGAACAGCAGGCCACGTTTTAAGTAAGAACAAAATGTCCGAGGAGGCTGAAGGAACGAGGACGTTGGAAGAACGGGTGAATTGTCTCTTTTTGTATGTGTGGGAAGAAGATCTTAACCTGGCTAGCATAATAAATCTTGATCAGGGGTTAGTGGTTTGCACTAGGCTAGTTAGCATTTAGCTTCTCTCGGCCAGTGCAACCAAAGGGATGCTATCACCAAGTTAGTAATTTTTACTTCCAGTCAAAGTGCAAACCTCAACACCTTGATGCAACACACTCTTCTAATTTGTAAACTGAGATTTCAATTCTTGCTCTAAACGTGAAAGTAAGCGCTACACGTTGAATGTGTTTGGCTGGTAAAATGGGTTGCCTCGTGCAATGTATCCAGTTTCTCGAGTATGAAACAATTGAGGCTCCTTGTCAGAATTGACGTCATCTTTACGTTTAACGGTTCAAATTTGTGGTCTTTTATTTGCCAAGGAACAGAGTAAACGCTAAATGTTGTGAAGCCAAACGTCGTTTTATGTTAAAAAAAAAACTATGACCAATGGTCACCCTATTGCCAACTGTGTAGAAGTATGACTGTACGTTGTTTCGACAGGAAATGGATGATACGGTTGTTAGTCCAGAGAAAGCAGAAGAGGCCAAATTAAAGGCCAGGTACGCCGGTCTTGGAGCCAAACCCGGGGGATCAGATTTCCTGAGAAAAAGACTTCAGAAAGGGGTTGGTATCATGGTTAAACCCCTATCTCATAGGTGTCAAACTCAGGTCCTCGTGGGCCGATGTCCTGCATGTTTTCCAAGTCTCCCTGTTGCAACACACCTGATTCAAATGAGCAGGTTCAATGTCAGGCTTCCGCAGAGCTTGCTGATGATCTGATCATTTGAATCAGGTGTGTTGCAACAGGGAGACTTGGAAAACATGCAGGACAGCGGCCCACGAGGACCTGAGTTTGACACCGATGCCCTATCTCATTTAATCAAGATATTGAGTCTTGATTTTTGTTCACCCAGCCAAAGTATTTTGATTCTGGCGACTACAACATGGCCAAGGCCAAAATGAAGAATAAGCAGTTGCCATCAGCGCTGTCGGAGAAGTCCGAGATCACTGGCGGTCACATCCCAACGCCTCAGGATTTGCCTCAGAGAAAGACTTCTATTGTAGCAAGCAAACTGGCTGGCTGATTGCTCTGCTGTTCAGGGCATTGTTACCATTCCCACCACTGAGTCAAACCCACCTACCTACCTTCTGCTGTCTTTTCACTTCTGTGTGTTCTTTTTTTCAAAGTTCAAACCAAACACGTGAGAAAGGAATTTAAAAGTCACATCCAGCATGTTGGAATTCTAAAATGCTCTTAAACAAGAACCATTACTTGCTTGCATGTGATTTCACACTTGAAAATGAGTGCTACCTCATTTTGGTATAATATTTCACTTTTGAAAAATACAGGGTGTAGGAGGAAAGCATTGTGTAGAGGCTTTTTGTTATTGACAAAAAAGAATCTTGTTGCCGAAACTCTAGCTAAGAAGCCAGTGACTTCATATTGCATTTGGATATGTCCCTCGGTTGAACTGTTTAAGGACAAATGCTCACATGGAGTCATCCCTTTGTTCTATTGATGCATCAAATCTTCTTCCTCACACCTCATTTATATTGTCAGGTCTGATTACATTCAGTTTTGTTTTAATGGGTTTCTGACAGTGGTCCCCCCGAAAACTTGAATGGGCTCATCATCCAACCTCTCGAAATGGCCTTAATTGAAGTTTACTGTTTTTCTTAGGCAATATTTGCTGTCAGAAGAGTCATGTCACTGTTTCGACTTGAATGGTTTAGGATTTTAAGGAAGGAAACTAATAAACTATGTACTGTATGTGGGGTGAGATGTGTATGTGCAAACACACTGTGCCATTTGTTGTGTAAATAAAATAAATTTTGCATAATATTCCTTTTGGCTGTTTTTTTACTTAATAGTCAATACGGGTGTAATGGATGCACAATTTAGGTAGAAGTCTAATCTAGGTGTGTTTGTTAATGCATTTCACCGTGCTTGTTTCATGTTTAGGTGATTTATTTATTTGGGTACAATGATTTCTGCCAATGAAATCCACAACATTTGACATGCATGCTTAATGTGCACTAAGTAACTGTAGGATGTGAGTAAAATGTAGTAAAAATATTTTACTGTAATGTTGGATAATGTTAATTTGCTTACAAAAGTCTGCTGCCATGGAATAGACTTTGTGTGTGTGTGTGAAAGAGAGAGAGAAAGACAGAATGTTAAATTTAAAACAAAGCTCATTTAAACAATGGTAATGAGTGGTAATACTTCATGTTTATTGGGGGTGTTTTCAGCACTATAAAACTGCACTACACAATGAGCTGTTTTTGTGTGTGTTATTTTTCCACCCTCCTCCCCTACTTTTTTAAATTTTAGGTAAATCAAGGTCAGAATGCACCCATAACCATCTGCTAAGTACAGTATACCTGTACCCAATAACAATACCCGAACAAACTATTGGAAAATTATAGCGCCCCCACCACCCTTGTCACACCAAACTTCAAACTGTGATGCTTTTCGAAAAACTCAAACTTATTACATTATATGACGTTCCAGTTTATTTTTGTTTAATTTTTATGGCCTCTTTTAGTTTTGAGTTCCCCGATTGGCCACTAAGGGGCACTCAAGTGATGTTTTTTTTCTTTCCTCAATGTGCAACGTTGTTAACCTGCGTTTTAGCGTCAAATTCAGATTAGGAGGCATTAATATGGAATCCCACGACCCTGATCTGACTATACTTGCGCGAAATCGTGTCTTTATTTTCCCGATAGTGGATTTATGCATTCCAGTATTGGACGCTAATTTCAAACTTGAAGATGCATGGAGGTAATTTGACCAGCTGTGACTTGACGCTAAACTGTCGACCGTTTGTTCGACATTACTTCAAGCTACATTGTCCGGAATTACAAAATGTATTGAATACGTTTGAATAGTATTTTATTTTACATGGATACATTTCACCGACACTGCTGTCAGCGCCACAATCTCACTTTCAGACCGCCCCACACGCTTCCATTTACTTTGAAGTAAAGGCAAGGTGGTGGCTGCGGTGACTGTGTCTCCACAAGTCTGCTGTGCTGCTCGGAGACAAGTTTTCCTGGCTTTGCGTTTAATTTTCACAACACGTCATGGCAGGTTCAGAGCTGTACACTAAGGTAAGCTTTCATTTCTAAATTTATCAGTCAACTGTCTTCCCTCACATCTGTGCTTTCTTTTAACCCCCCCTCTCCCCACGTTATACGCGTAGGTAGATATTATATTCTTCGTAGTTTTATTTTTATCTGTCGGACACTTAAAATAACGCCACCGGAACGTTATACTCGAGGTGACTGTTCTCATTTCAAGCGCGTAATATATCGAGGTCCTTTGGTTACGACGGTTCTGACATAATTTATGTTTCGAGGTTACGAACGACGCACGAACAGCTAAAAGTTATCAAGAAAACGAAGGGAACATTTAAAGAACTCAATGAATCAATCTCAATGACACCAATGGGAATTTCAGCCAGTCCAGCTCGGTAGCCATCGATTGTGAATCACTTTCACTTGTTTTTGTGCCAACATCTGGAAATGGGAGACAGTTTGGAAGACAACTATAAAGAAATGGTTCTGCAGGTGGTCACCACAGACCCATTCCCTGTCCTCATCCTTTCTGGGCGATTGATTTAGTTAGTTATTTTGCTAACGTTTGCATTTTGTTAGTTCTCTCATCTCGAGAGGTATTATGAGACAGTGACTACCCACAGAAGTTCCTCAGGTGGGTACATTGCTCGATCTCATGTGGCTGGAGTGTATAAGAAGTTCCTACATGATGAAGGCACTGATGTTATAGAATGGTCTGCCATGTTCCCCAGACCTGAATCCAATTAAGAACAAGTGGGACATCATGACGTTCCATCCGCCAATGCCACATTTGCAATACAGAATGTTCAGGAGTTGACTGATGATCTGATCAAGGTCTGGGAGGGCATTGCAATTATGAATCTCAATTCAGACCTGCATGGCATGATGATTTTGAGTTGAATCATGCGTATTTTGTTTTGTTCTCAATGCATTCCACTGTGAAATGAATTATGATTTTTTTTCACTCATTGAGATCTACGATGCATTGTTTCAGGATTTTTTAAAGCCGTTTTAATTTGCATAGCGGTGTGAGAATATGTCGTCATGCGACACAAGAAGGCACACAATTACTGCCATACTTATTGCGCTTCATTTGATTGCTTCAAATTTATAGCCTAGAAAATGGTATTTACTGGAAAAAACAACGTTTTGAAAAACTTTTATTCAAGTACAGGAATTAAATCAGGACTTCTGATTTCAAGCTATTCTTTATTTTTAACTCGTATCTGTGCAGAGTGTAAATACTTTTACCATCTCTTGTTAGTGATTTGACCGCACATTTTGGTATTGGCTGTTTTTGTACATCCTTTTAACTGGAATTAAGGTTGAATGCTTGTGACTTTGTTTCTCCGATACTTACCCACCAGAATGCCCGTGTGTGGCTCCCAGACCCCGTGGAAGTGTGGAAGTCAGCAAAGCTAGTCAAAGATTATGCGACTGCCACCAAGATGTTATTTCTCCTCCTGGATGATGGCACTGTAAGTCACAGAGGCTACAACGGCGTGTAGAAAGAAAATGAACAGACCCCTGTTAAAATGCCATATTTTTTATGATGTAAATAAAAATGTCTATTATGAATCATTTCAAGAATTGATAATGTCACCAAATCACCCCAATTCAACTGAGAAGCATCAATTTGATTCTTAGGAGTCATAAAAAAAGGCACATCGTTCTTGCAATCGTGCCACAAATCTAAAAAAAACTGCAAAGGCATTTCTTAACAAGTCACCCCCTGATTTTCAATTGGCTTGAAGGTTCTGGCTAGCTTATGCCAACACAATTATCTCTATATACTGTGCTCTGAAAAAGTATTTGCTCCCTTGGGAATTTCCTTGGGTTCTCTCTGTGTGATTAAAATTGGTATGATGAACTGTGAAACCTTTTCTGTGTGATAAATATGCCAACAACAAAGAAATCGGGAAGGGGGGCAAATACCTTTTCACAGAACTGTACACTCAACTGTGACAGTATTGAACAAAGTGCAAAAACAATTTATGCACCACAAGAGAAGGGCAGAGATGGATGAACACAGTGATTGAAGGAATTTGGGCCGAGTTGAGGCATGCAGGTGGAGTGACTTAAGGCAAATTTATCTTGCACAAGACAGTTGCTTGGCACTTGTAAATCACCCTCTCTTGTAGTGTTTAATATTTCTCTGGCCATTTTTTTCAATACTGATTTTCTCCTAACTGTCTCTTGTGTTTTTATAGGAGTTGGAATATAAAGTAGACCCTCATACAAACAACCTTCCACCGCTAAGGAACCCCAACATCCTGGTGGGGGAAAATGACCTTACGGCTCTCAGCTACCTTAATGAACCGGCCGTCTTACACAACATCAAAGTGCGCTTCATCGACTCCAAGCTGATTTACACGTACTGTGGTAATGAGCGTCATCTTGACTCACTCGCACTATCGCTGTCACTGTAGACTTTGGAGTCCTGCTCACTGTACGCTCTGACTTGAGCCGTATGATGACAATTATCTTGGTGCAGGTCGCTCTTAAAGGAACACATATACGTAAGCCAAAGCAATCTGATAAACATTCATTATGCGTTTTCCACAAGAAATGTGGGGGGAAAAAACACACTCCCAAAAAAACCAAAGAAACCAAAAACATTTTAACAATTTGAAAAAAATGCGAGTACTGTATGTTAATCCACGCATGCTGAAACACAAGTATGCGGGCACCACTGTCATACAGAGCTATATTTCTGTCATATGTACCTGTGGCTAAAAAGCGAAAGGTCAAGAGTCTTTGTCACTGGATTGCATAAGTGCAGTCATTGCCAATAGCCTCTCAACCATCCAAACTCTCCTTAATTTGTACGTTTTCTCACTTTTTATTATACTATATCTTTAGGGAAGAGGCTAATCCGCTTTAGGGAAGAGGCTAATCCGCTTTGCTCTTGACAATTGCGCTATGTTTGTGATTTAATAAAATCATGATGCAATATGTGGAGCCTAAACATTGTTTCTCAATAAGAACAGCAGAGGTCGCAAATTTCCCATTGTTACAAGTGGTATGTGTGAGGGCCAATCACCACTCAGCAGGTGTGTGGGTATGCGTTTGACCAATTCTGTCACGATGTTTGGTGTGTGGCACTGCAGGCCCAAGTTCACACATTGCCAAACGTTATTTATTAACATATTTCACCAATTATAGAGAATTTCCATTGACCTTTCAGGCAGTGAACCTTATTTTGTAGCTTGAATGCTAATTGTCATCTACACTGAGATCTTTTCTGCACTCTCTAGGCATTGTTCTTGTTGCCGTCAATCCATATGAGAGTCTGCCCATCTATGAAGCTGACATCATCCATGCCTACCATGGGCAGGACATGGCCGACATGGACCCCCATATATTTGCAGTGGCCGAGGAAGCTTACAAACAGATGGCCAGGTGTTCTTCAAATAGAATCCGTAGACTTAGGACTGCCCGAGATGGTGGCCATTCATCGTCTTCTTACTTATTATACGTCTCATATCTTTATGCAGAGACCAACAGAACCAATCCATCATAGTGAGTGGCGAGTCAGGAGCTGGCAAAACCGTCTCTGCTAAGTATGCCATGCGTTACTTTGCTACGGTCAGCGGCTCCTCTGGTGAGGCTGATATTGAGGAGAGAGTCCTGGCCTCCAATCCCATCATGGAGGTGATGTTTAACACTGCACAATGCATCCCTGTATTTTGATTATTGTCATATTAGATACATTTTGACAGTCATGCAATGAGATCCAATAAGAGCCTTACTGTATACTTTGCAAGCGTGACTAATGAAATGTGTTGTCATGTCCAGTCGTAAATGTTACTTAGAGGCTTCAGTGTAATACTTTTAGGCTCTTGGGAATGCCAAAACGACGAGGAATGACAATAGCAGTCGCTTCGGGAAGTACATTGAAATCGGGTTTGACAAGAAGCATCGTATCATCGGAGCTCACATGAGGACATATTTATTGGAAAAATCAAGAGTTGTTTTTCAGGTACTTTTCATGTTGATCATGACTTAAGCATTTCCTCCTATACTCCTAACCTACATTTTCTCCTGTCTGTGATGTGAATAAGGAAAGATGCATGTCTGCTTTACCTTCAGGCCCATGAAGAAAGAAACTATCATATATTTTATCAGCTGTGCGCCTCCTCACATTTACCAGAGTTTAAAGACTTCAAATTAGGTAAGTGTCGTAAATTTAGAAACATCGTAACTTGATTAGTATTTTAAATGGTTCCATTGTATCGACGTTTATGACTGATTTGTCTGCGGCATCAAGGTGATGCAGATGATTTCCACTACACTAACCAGGGTCATTATCCAGTTATTGATGGAGTGGATGATGTCAAAGATATGTGCAGCACAAGGAGAGCTTTTTCACTATTAGGTGAGTCTTCATATTTTGTGTGTGTGATGGCTACAAATCTGTAAAAAATGTTTCCTTTCAAATTTTTTTTTCCCCAAATTTAATCCAATGGTTAAAAATTTGAACTGGCAATTTGCACACAGCAAAATGTAATTTAGCATTACTGTAACCAATTACAGTATACTGATTTTGTTTACCTTTCTGACAGTGTTTCTGTACCAAAAAAGATTATTGGTGCAGCCTTATGTACACGTTTCCGCTGTCTGTTTTAGGAATTGGTGAAAGCCATCAAATGGAAATCTACCAGATTCTGGCAGCTATTCTTCATCTTAGCAATGTGGAGGTGAAGGATCATTCAGGCGACAGAAGCAGCATCTCGGTAAGTTAGTTTCAAGTAAGTTACAAAGGGGGATTTTTTTTTTAGGTCGGAATGTTCAATACCACTTTTTTTCAAACTCAACTGTTAAGTACTTTGCTACATAAAATTTCTACTAAACCAATGACAGATCATTTTAAGGAAACACCTTTTCTTTATTTCTGACAAAGGATATAACAGACACTCTGCATTACAGAGGTGTAAAATAAAACCGACATCTCTGTTTAGTCTTTTTTTCAAAATAAATTGAAGTGAAAAATAATACAGGTAACTTATCCATGATACTGAGGTTGGAAAATAGGGCTTGGCTGAAAAATTGAACACAGTGTATTTTATATCCGCCGATATTGACTTTTTTAAAAATGATTTTTTACCTACTCAAAATGAGAAAAAAAACATCGAGAAGAAAAATACATTTCATATACAAAATAAAGGGACATACAAGTATAAAGAAGTGGGCAACAGTTGACTATGGCATTTTGTATAGTACCAGTAAGGACGATGTTGCCTGGACTGCTATTTTTTACGGCATTCATAAGGTTTATACCTTATGAATGCCGTAAATAATAGCAACATGCAGATTTAAAATCAATGAAAGTAAGAAGATGTGTAAATTTAAGTACAGTATATGCATGAACGACTGTAATGGAGAAAGTCACCATACCACCCAAATTAATTGAGTTTATCCGCTTATAAATTTTGGTGGCAACACACTAATAATGCACACTAAGCGTATTGCATCTTAATAGGCATATGATATGATGGACATGGATGAAATTTACAAGAGAAAAATTGAGTTGGCAAATAAGCTTCGAAATTGTGATAGAACACATTATTAGTGCAATCTGTGCATTGTGGTTCGGATAATTGATCGATTGATGCACATATATGTACATATAAATTGCATCTTAATGGACATGAGAGGATGGACATACTGTAAATGGAATAAAAAAAAATGCTTTGTCAGTCGTGCATGCCATTTATTCCCTAATAGTAGAATGACCGCAAGAGGGTATCGATGACTGGCCGGATTGAGTACAGTCAAACCTCGGTTTTCGGACGTCTCGGTTCTCGTACAATTCGGTTATCGAACAAAAATTTCGATTTTTTTTATGCCTCTGATGACGAACAAATTTCGGTTCTCGAACTAACTGAGCGCACTTGAATGCATCGCTTCACTCCTCTCGGCTTCGCTTCCTCGTAGCGTCCATTGTGAGCAGACATTTTTGTATTATAATAATAATAATACATTTTATTTATAAGCGCCTTTCAAAACACCCAAGGACACTTTACAATCAGGAACAAGAACAATAAAACACAATGCGGCTGAGCAGCGGCAGCCAAACGCGCAAGCATTCACTCAACCCGGAAGTCAGAAAGAAACCACAAGGGAGGGAGAGGGGGAGAAAATTGTTCAATCAAAATTTTGAAAAAAAGCAGATGTGTTTGGTGAAATGCTTCCTCGTGTAGCGCGCATTGTGAGCAGACGAGTTTGTATTGTTCAATAAAAAAAAGCAGACGTGTTTGGTGAGACGCTTCTTTTAGGGAGAGTGAAACCCCCCTCTTTTCAGAATGGTTTGCCCCAGCAGCACGGGAGACGTTTGTTTACGGCCGGCAGTTTTCAATACAGCGGCACATAATCAACACTGGTGTCAGGTGTCTCATTATTATGCAATAATCATACAGAAACAGCTTCCTCGTGTAGCATCCACTGTGAGCAGACAAGTTTGTATTGTTCAGATAGAGAGAGAGATGTTCCTTCAATATTTATGTTACTATGTTAATGTTAAAATTGGTGAAAATAAAACATATTCCAGTTTGTTTGTACAGTATTTTACATATTACCTGCTCTCCTATTACATGTGTGCAGTTTATGGTGTGAAATTATAAAAAAAGTGGTTTAAAAAAGTTGTTTTCTTGACTTGGAACGGATTTTTTTTTTTTACATTGATTCCAATGGGAAACATGGTTTCGGTTTTCGAACAATTCGGGTTTCGAACAGTCTTCTGGAACGGATTCAGTATGAAAACCGAGGTTTGACTGTACTTGCTACGTTGACATACATAAGACAGGCATCGGCCTGATACAAAGTATCGGTATTCGTCCATCCCTGCTTTCATGTTGCTTCTGTTTTTACCTTATGTGTTTTCAGACAGACAATTTCCACTTGGTGGTGTTCTGTGACTTGATGGGGGTGCCCTGCGAAGAAATGGCTCACTGGCTGTGCCACAGGAAACTCCAGACAACTACAGAAACATACGTCAAGGGCGTCTCCAAGACGAATGCGGTCAATGGCCGAGACGCACTCGCCAAGCACATTTATGCTCGGCTCTTCAGCTGGATTGTTGGCTGTATAAATAATGTGCTCAAATCAGCAGTGAAACAACACTCATTCATTGGTGTTCTGGACATTTATGGGTATGTTGTCATCATCCTGTCCTCTCTATCTTATTTTGGCAATACAGTACTACTTTGTCCTTTTATTTTTCCAAATCTTCTTTCCGCAGGTTTGAAACATTTGATACCAATAGCTTTGAACAGTTTTGTATCAACTATGCCAATGAGAAACTCCAACAGCAATTCAACCTGGTACCTTTATTGTTTTATACGCTTCATTTTCTAGTAACAACATTGCGTGTGAAGCACTGTCCTTATTTATGCCTCCAGCATGTCTTCAAACTGGAACAAGAGGAGTACATGAAGGAGGAGATTCCATGGACCCTGATTGACTTCTATGACAACCAGCCTTGCATCAATCTCATCGAGGCAAAGTTGGGCATCCTCGACCTTCTGGATGAGGAGTGCAAAGTAAAATGCTGCTCAATCTCCGCCAGGGAGATTGTTTTAATTTGTCTTGTCATCTGTTTGTTTGCTTGTTTTCTGTATTACATGACGCATAGTATCATTGTTTTTTTGTTGTTTTTTTTTTAATGGTTAGTTGTAATTTGGTGAGAATCCACAAATTGCTATTGAAATATGAATCCTCTTCTTTCATAATGGGAAATTTCTTTTTCGAATTTGCTTTGCTTATGCAGAATCTTACATGAAATTACATTTTTAATGCAAAATCAATTTCCATCTGCTAGTTGATTAGCACATTTGTCAGCGGTTTAACAATATAGTATCTCAATTGAACATCTTTAAATGCTAATTTGTTGTCCTGTGCTATTTAGAATCTTATTTTTTTTTCCGTAGGAATGATCCTGATGAGCCTAAATTTACCTCATTCAAGCTGCAAGAGTTTACCACAACTTTCCACAGGCTGAGCCTACATGTTATTTCGAAGAAAAGGCAGAGTGAGCTAATGGGTCACTTCTTCCTGTTTCCGTAGATGCCGCAAGGCTCCGATGACACGTGGTGTCAGAAAATGTACAACAACCTGTTGAAGCAGAACGCTCACTTTGACAAACCGAGATTATCGAACAGAGCTTTCGCCGTTCACCACTTTGCGGATAAGGTAGCTAATGCTTAAGTTTTGATATCTAAACAAAGTTGAATTAATTTAATTTTCTTTTTGAAAAGCACTTTAAATCCTGGCCACTTCTCATCCATGCATATTCTTGCCACCTTAACAGAAAAACAGAATCTCACGTCATTCAAATTGTGTTCCATGCAGTGCATCATTTCCCCTTGCAGAACAAACAGTGTTGAAATGGAGGCACGGATGACTCATGTGTTCTCACGCAAAGTGTGTGTGAAGGAAGAATTACCTTCAGTTTTAATGCCAATGCCAACATTTACTTGCACTTCTTTTACCATCGGTCGTACTGTATTAGCAACACAGTTCTGTCACCCAGCTTCAGCATGATGATTATGACCTTTGCTCAATTTTTCCCCACCATCACTTTTTGCCATAGGTGGAGTACCAGTGTGACGGTTTCCTGGAGAAAAACAAGGACACCGTCAATGAAGAGCAAATACACGTGTTACAGAAGAGCAAGGTGAAATTAGTGACTTCCGCTTTACGATACAATACTTCTTGATTTATATAACACTTTCACAACAGCTGCAGCTGTCACAAAGCACTTGACAGAACACACAAAATAACAATAATGCAACAGAACACACAACATAAAACCCGGCGTACGGAACAATAGAAGAATTTCCTTTTACAGTCATAATGGATGTCATTTAAAGGAAGTCATTGTCAGTACCCATTCAACTTAGAATCCAGTTGGAAACTCATACTTGGATGTTATTATGCGCACACACCCTGGAATTGTTGTGCCAGCACTTGTGGAGGAAATAATGCTTCCTTCACTTTGTACTTTAAATCAAAACATTGCCACCCGGTGGCCACTGACATAAACGACTTCTTGTTCCCAGTTTGATTTCTTGCTGAAACTGTTTGTGGGAAATGAAAAGGCAACAAGCTCCACCAACAGACCCGCGACCAGCATTACGCGAAGATCTGGTCAGTCACAGAGAGCTAATAAGAAGACTGTGGGGCTGCAGGTGAGCTCAGAAACAGGTGATCACTACAATTTTAACTTTACTGGTAATAATAAAGCACATTCACAGTCTCTCTTTTACTGTCTTTCACGACTATAACAAACAAGAACACAAAACTTTGCTTCTGTTAGGTGAAGTACGATATTGATCATGGCCGCCTGTAATGTCTGTCAGTCTTTTGGTTTTATTTCATGGTCATCACCTCTGTTACAGTTTCGACAGTCCCTACATTTGCTGATGGACACGCTTAATGCTACGACTCCTCACTATGTACGATGCATTAAACCAAATGACTATAAAGTGCCATTCAGGTAAAGGAGAAGGCGATGATTTTACTCTCCTCACTCTCTGGTTTGATTAACATGTTCTGTTTGATAAAGCTTGGACCCTGTGAGGGCAGTCCAGCAGCTGCGAGCGTGTGGTATCCTGGAAACAATACGGATCTCGGCAGCTGGATTCCCTTCTAGGTAGCATCTCCGCAGGCGCCTTTGTGAAAAAGAAACGATAGATGTTGAATACACCACACTAAATGTTGATATATATTCACGTTAAACTTTTAGTAAGTTTGTGATTGTTGCAGATGGACCTATCAGGAATTCTTCTGTCGTTACCGGGTCCTTATGAAGCAAAAGGATGTGCTTTCTGATGTAAAACAGACCTGCCAAAATCTCCTAAAAAAGCTCATCCAGGTATGATTTATAGGCAGAACCTCAGTCGTAACTACAGTATGTCGATATTGATTATGTTCCATTGTGCTTTTGTTGTCAGGACCAGAATCTGTATCAGTGTGGTAAAACCAAGATCTTCTTCAGAGCTGGCCAGGTGGCCTACTTGGAAAAGCTGCGATCTGAACAGTTACGAAGAGCTTGTGTCAGCATCCAGAAGACTATCCGCTGTTGGCTGGCACGTAAAAAATTCCTGAGGATGAAGCAGTCTGCCGTCACTATTCAAAGACATGTGCGGGGTCATCAGGCACGCTGGTGAGCAGACAGATTCGCGAACAGTCGGAGGATACATTTGACAACTAACATTACAAATGATCCCGACCCCCTCCAGTTATGTTCGCTTTCTGCGGAGGACAAAAGCAGCTGTTGTCATTCAACGTCATGTCCGAATGTGGGCGGCCAGAAGACGATACCAAAAGCTGCGCTCTGCATCCGTTGTCATTCAGTGCTGCTTCAGGGCGTATGCAGCCAGAAAGCTGTACTATAAGGTAAAGTCAGCAACCATTATTTCTAACTGAGCTTTATTGACATATCTTATTCAAAATATGATGCGACTTTGCAGTTGAGGCTAATATTAGTGTAAAGTCAGGTTTTTCTCAAACAACAATTGTGATCTGAAAAATTGCTTCAGATGCGGCAAAATATTTTGTCTTCCCAGAAAAGTAAAAGGTGTTATCACTGCAAAGGAGAGACCAACTAGAACTCCTTTTCATTTTTAACTCCCTTTGCTGAAATGGCTTTTGCTTCCCCTTTCCGTGGATTCATTTACAAGGGTCAGAATAACTGGTTTTGCATCACAGTTTGAGAGTGAAAATTCACATTTTATACTTCAAACAAACAATGAAACTCACCACTGCGAATGCGCCAAGGCAAAACACAGAGCCCAAATGTTACGGAAATCACTGAATACTAACTCGAATACTTTCACATGTTGTGGTTTTTCAAATCTTTAAAAAAAATATATCAGTGGCCTCCATTACCGAGGACTTTAGTTTACTCTCTGTGCGAAACAGCCTAAGTAGTTCCCGCATAACCGATCGAGGAATAAGCCTCGCTTGTCTGTGTGTCTGTCTTTGCGCCTACCTGAAGCACGTTACCGCGACATATGAATGAAATGTCAATGTGTTGTGCAAAACACATTCGTTCTCGTGGCTCCTAGCTACATTCTTCATGGATGCACAAACCGCTAATCACACTGTGTGTATGTCAGACAAGATAATAATAATAATAATAATAATAATACATTTTATTTATAAGCACCTTTCAAGACACCCAAGGACACTTTACAATCAGGAACAAAAACAATAAAACACAGTACGGGTTGAGCAGTGGCAGCCAAACGCGCCAGCGTTCACTCAACATAGTCCTTGAATCCTTCTAATCATCTTAACACTAACTGAAATGGATGCGAACATGAGTCAATATTTAAGAGCGAGTTTACCATGACAACTGTTTCTGCTCAAGGTTTCTTCAATTGTTTGAACACTTACAAATCACGCACTAGTATGAATATTTTTTTCTTGTTCCTAGTTAGCTGGTTTAAGCTCAAGCGTAAAGCCATGAACCTACAATATTATGTTGCGTGAATACTAGCTGCTAAAGTCAAGTCGCACAAAAGCTGTTTTCTTAAGGGCTTATCTTTTTGATGCAATAAATGCAAAGTTTAAATGGATACATTTGTTGGAAATTGCCCCATTTTGCAAATCGCGATGAACCAGTAGTTCGCGAAGGGAGTGTCAGTCGAGTACATGGCATTAACTCAATCACAGCCACCCATCCCAGTTTTGTGCTATTTATATAGCTGCCTGTCATATGCAGTGAATGAGCGAGCTAAAAAAAGAAAAAAAACCTAAAAGACACTTCAGCTATCATCTGATGTAAAATGTGTCACTTAATTGACAAGCAGGGCAGCCTGTCATACGCCTGTTGCATGCGCACACAAGGGCCCTCACTGGCAAAACTCTGTTTGTATTTTGTTTTGTCCACGCTATACTTAGTAACAAATTGATTCGGGGACCAAGTAAGCCAAGTATTTATTTCCATGGAAGGTGAGAGTTTTTATTTATTTATTTTTAGTAATTTGCGGTCAGTTCCGTGGTGCGGCATCTCAGTCTGGCTGCAGAGTGGGCTGGCCAAAGGGGAGCGGACGGCATGCTCGGGCACATGTTCAGGCCTGGCCATTGATTTAAAACATGAAGCAGTCCTTGTATCATTCCAACATGACGGAGGGAAGTGTGCGCACGCACGCAAGTTGTATTGTGCAGTATGGCTTCACTCAATTGTGCAAGGGACACCAGTACGTATTGTACATCTAAAGAATTCAAAGTATAATTTTGAAGTTAATAAGGTAGATCATGTAGACTTGGTCATTTAATGAATAGCTCCCATGTTGAAAAAGTTGTTGGGGGGGAGCATGCTATAGAATTTTCAACAGAATCCTGCAATATTGGATCGCTGCAGAACCTCTCCGTTCTATTGCTGTATTTTTGTTGTTTAATAAAACCCTTGCTTCAGGGCACTGAGAACACCCTGCAAAAACTGCTCCTCTTTTTTTTCTTTTTTTTTTTTAAACCTTGCATTGATGATCCAATATTGATCTCTTTACAGATTTTGTACGAGCAAAAGGCTTTGGTCATCCAAAAGTGGGTGAAAGGCTGGCTAGCCAGGCAGCGTTATCGACGTACTCGGGCAGATGTCATCCTGCTGCAGTGCTGTGTGCGACGCCTACTGGCCAAAAGGGACTTAAAGAAGCTTAAAGTTGAGGCGCGCTCAGTGGAGCATCTCAAGAATCTCAACGTTGGCATGGAGAACAAAATTATGCAGTTGCAACACAAGCTAGATGAGCAGGTGAGAGAATTGTGATGCTGGCTATTTTGGTATAATGAAGTATCTCATGTGAACCCTGAGCTAGATCCACGATGCTAACTAATAATGGGAGAAGAACAATATTAAAATTCACTTTTCAGTCTTTATGACATGTTTCATGTAACAATCACAGAGTGATAGAGGAAATGTTGTACGAGTATGATGTTTTTAATGCCTTGCTCAAAGGCGGCTCAGCAGTTCTAAGGAAGTGAGATGGTATCTTAACCTTCGTCTTCCTGTCTGTATCATGTCCTTTGTATAAGACTAATTTATCAAATTGCATGTTGGAATTTGCAGAAATTACTCATACTAATACAATTAAGTGCATGAAATTATTAGGAATAAAAAAATTGATTGATTTTTGTGTTAGTATTAGCAGTAGCTGCCATAATGTCTCATTTCCTTGTGTTACCACCCTGAATGTTAAATATGTGTGAGGTATGGATGTCGGACCATGAGAAAAACAGAGCCAGCTTGCCTTAAAACTTTGTAGCCGGGCGTTGTCGCATCACATGCACACCATGTGTTTGCATGCCCCCGCAGCACAAAGACGTCAAAGAGCTCAGCGAGAGACTAAGTGCCGCGACCAAGACCCGAGATATGGAGAGAGAGCAACACTGCAGAGAGAGAGAAAACCTTCAGAGATCCGAGCAGAAGGCCAAAGCCAAGGCAGAAAGGCTCCCTTCACTAATGGAGCAGCTCACCTTTCTTCAGCGCGAGCTGGAGAACACGCGTAGTGAAAAGGAAGTGCTGGAAGATCAGAACAGCGTCTACAAGAAGCAGACACAAGAGGCGAGCGTCCTCCTTTTCTCTTATTTTAGTAGTTTGTCTTCACGGATGTTATGTCTTCGTTTGTGTCCCCAAATGTCAATGTTGAGTCTGCTGTGTACTGCTGCTATGACTTTGTTACGGTTTTGTTGGAAGGGAAAAAAATGGCATGTTTCCTTCATATTTCTTAATATTTAACCCGGCTTGCATGCTTAACAACAGTAATACATGACTACTACTACGAAAATAATGAATAAGAAATGGAAATAAAAAATGTTTCCTGAGGATTTCACAAATCAGCAACATTTTTAGCTTGCCATTAAAGTTTGTCATTTAACAGGGCCACTGAATTTTACAACAAAAACAATTGAACAAGTTATTGTTATTTTTCATTATTATTATTTATTTTTTTCCCCATTTTGTCTCCTGTGTTGCCATTATTAACGAGACTCAATGTGCTCAGGTGGTAGAGGAGCTTAATATGAAGAATGGTTTGCTGAATGATGAAAAGGAAAATCTAAACAAGCTCATCCTGGAACAAAAAGAACAGTTGACAGGTAAAATACAAATTCAAGTTTCATTGTGTTTCTAAATGAAACAAAAACAATAAAGCTGTTGTTCGCAGAAATTAACGCCCAGGCGGAAAGCACTGAAAAACTACAGAGAGAGTTAACTGAAGAGCGCTCCCGGTACCAAAACCTACTGAGTGAACACCTGCACCTACAGGAGCTGCATAAAGACCTGAAGGAGGAACTGGAACTTAGGCTTGTGAGACAGATTTTTCTTCTTTTATGTTCTGTGAACGTTTTGTTTTCTCATGATGGACCAAATTTAGTCACCTTTGTCTACTTTTTTATTTTTTTATTTGACAGAGTCCAAGCAAAAGGCCGGACTCCAGCTCTGACAGTAACTTGCCTGAATGCAGTCCAATGATTGGCTCTACTAATGGACAGTACAGCTCAGTTGACAAAGCGGTAATGTACTAAACATGACAAAAAAAAACGGTAACCCATCATGGTTTTCAGTTTCACATTTGTTTATTTAGTCACATTGTTAGTAAGTAAAGTAGCTGAAAATTCTTTTAGCCCTGAAGTGTGGAGATGACAAATGGCCGACGTCTACTTGGGCTGCATTTCTGATTTCTGTGTTATTATAGGATGAGACCCCCTCTACTGTAGACCTCCCACTCATTCTCAAGTTCCAGAGAAGAGTGAGAGAACTAGAGAGGGACAAACAATTGCTACAGCAGCACTTGGATGAGAAGGAAACCAACGAGGAAGAAGCCAAGGCATGTTATCAACACTTTTAGTCAGGTGATACATTCATCTGTGTAGTAGTTATTTTTATTGTTGGTAATTTCTGAATGATAGGATTCGGAGGAGGAGACAACTGTTGGCAGAGCAGAACTGGATTTGGAAACGCTTAAGGTACAACACTGAATAACTGTCCCAAATAAGGAATGCCTATCCACAAATGTTTATTGTATCAACATTTGTAACATAAGGTTAAAATAATGATAATATTCATCAGAATAGAAGCACAATTACAATATATACTGTATAATTTCCTTCATTATGTCAATGAAACAATTTCATTTAGCGCCAAGAGCTGCAGTCTGAAAATAAGAAGTTGAAGCAGGACTTGAGTGAACTGCGCAAGTCTTTAACCAGTGAGAACAGTGAGCTGATGCCCCCCGCTGTGGGCTCCACCACATACAACGTACTGCTGGAGCAACTCAACTCTTCTACCGAAGAGCTGGAAATGCGAAAAGAGGAAGTGCTTCTTCTCCAGTCACACATAGTGCGCCAAGAGGCGATGAAATACAAGGTCAGATTGAAATGCTACGATTGACATATTTGTTTCCTTCATTAGTTTTCATATTGGGCTAATCTTTTCTATCAACTGCCCATGCAGGACTCTGCACTCGGAGAGGGTGTGAATTTAGACCTTAGTGATGTTCCCTCATTTCAAGACATTGACAGGTAAAAACCTAGACCTCCTAATCTTCATTTAAATGTTAGCAACCAAGTGTCTTTTATGGTTTTTACCTGGCAGGTCCACTGACATCCATACATTGAATGAGGATGGAGAACTGTGGCTGGCTTACGAAGGCTTGAAGGAGACCAACAGGTGTTTTTGGTGTTGTTGTTTAATTTGATCAAACTACAAAGTACTTAATGCGTCATGGCTGGATTTGCACTGCAGGGCCGATTTAATACTGAAACATCTGATTTTCGCACATATTGAAAGGTACCGTTTCGGTATCCTGGTCTGACTCTATTAAAACACCACTGATTTATATTGAGATATTTTGCTCATTCAATGATTTTGCATGTTTCGCAATATTTATTTGTCCGTGCTTTCGTTGTATTTTAGATTCACTGTGGTGTTTTTAGTATGTTTGTGTTGTCTGGGCTACGTATATTTTTGACCATTAAACGGTGTACTCTGTTGATGTCAAGTTGGCGTTGACGAGATATAGTCATTTGGTGCATTTACACTGCACTCACGTTGGCAGTTATCAGATGCCATATCTGGAAGAGGTCTCAATCCAATCTGTAGCTAGCAGATTCCATGCAGGCCCCACCCCCACATCCCATTTAGGCTGCCATGGCATAAACCTGTATCTGAATTTGCACCCCCAAAAAAAACCACACACACAAAAACAAACAGAATTGCCACTTGAAGCAGTGCAAATCCAGCCCATGTAACTAGATTCTATGATTTGAAATCCCAGGCTTCTGGAGTACCAAATGCAGAAGCTGGAAAGGCAGCACAGTGAAAGTTATGAGAAACTACGGATGGAGGTGAACACGCTCAAGCAAGAAAAGGAGCAGCAGGAGAAGCTTTTGGCTCAGACTTTGCTCCTGCCTGAAGACGCTCGCATTGAAGCGGGCCTGGAGCTCGAAATTACCCGGCTCACTCACGAAAATCTGGTGTGTATAGCCTCTTGATAACCTGCAGATGATCCCTTTTATGGTGGTGTAATTACTAAATAACACAGACAATAATAGCATACATGCACGTCAGACACTATTAAATCATATCCTAATTAAAGGCTCGATAAAAATATTACCGCTTCTTGAAAGAAAAAAATGTTCACTTTTGATTGATTTGATTGTTTTTAAACATTAATTGCGTTGTTGCAGTTTGAAGCAGTATAGAACTGCCCCACAGGCAACCACAATATCATAAACAGTAAAGTTGTACAACTTGACCTAGAATAATAAAGCTTGTTAAATTAGAAATGCAGAGTTGTGGACAACTGAAACGTAATTTATTCATATTAGGAAAATACAATTAACAGTGTACATCTACCTGTGAAACATTTGTAAAATACACACCATTTTTTTAACATCACTGTGTAATATTACACAATCACAATCTATAACATTAGTATTTCCATAGAGCCAAATTTGTAGGTAACGGCTACCTAATACTGTGGCCAGTTTGTGATGCAAACAGGGAAAAAAAGTAGCTAAAAAGTAAACCTATTTATAAATATTTGTATTTCTCCCGTCCTTTTGTTTTACAGTTGGGTGTGTATGGAAGTTGTGTTTATCCTTTCTCTAATCCAGTATGTCTACATATTTGCAGGAGCTCACGGAGCAACAGGACAAACAAGACAAGACTATTGTCAATTTGAAAAAAGACCTTCAGCTGTACATGAAAAGACTCGAAGAGTTTCAAGGTAATCCTGTCAAACTGAAAGCCACGGGCTGTTACAGTGCACTGTATAGTTGACTCATCAGTTTTGGATTGTCACTCAGGCGTGCAGTTATTTAATTGATGTCACATTATTATAATGTACCTTTGGATCTTCCTTTATAAATGTTGAAAAAAAAAAATCTTACAAAAATGAATTCAAACAAAGCACTCTACAGTCAAACCTTGGTTTTCGTCCATAATCCGTTCGAAAACCGAAATTGTTCAAAAACCGAAACCACGCTCTTTGGAAAATAAAAATCTTTACTGAACACGTCTGCTCACAATGGAAAGCAACACGAGGAAGCGTCACTTCCTCGTGTAAGGAAGGCGAGAGGAGTCAAATGGTGCATTCAAGTGCGCTCAGTTTGTTCGAGAACCGAAATTTGTTCGTCATCCAAGGCATAAAAAACTCGAAGATTTTGGTCGAAAACCGAATTGGTCGAGAACCGAGACGTTCGAAAACCCAGGTTTGACTGTATTTCCATCAGAGTTGTGATGTGTTGCTCTAAGTGCATTAAAGATATGTTCACGCTAGTCGGCGCCCTGCATCATGGGACGTATTGCTATTGATGGTCTAGTGACTTGTTTGTTTACTACTTCTCAAGATGCATTTGTGTGATAACTTCCGCTCACTACATTCAAACAGAAAAAAGGCAATCTCGCTAATATATAGGGCACACCAGTATGTAGTGGAGCTGGTGTCTTTATTGAGCCAAGGCACCCATTTTATATTCCATACCACTGCAGGGGGTGCATAGGGGTCTTGGGGAATGAAGTTTACTCTTAATGTAAACATGGGGAGTACAAACTTAAAGCCATCAGTTGCTTCACTGTTCTATACTCTCTGTCAACATTATATTAACTGATTCTTCATGTTCCTTTCAAGCTCAACAAAGGAAAACATCCCTTGAGACAAATTCTCCTGCCAAAGCAGTGAGCATACCTCGCAAGGAGAGGGAGTACCAGGGAATGTTGGAGTACAAAGAGGGTGACGAGAGCCACCTCGTTAAAAGTTTGGTTTTAGGTATGGCAAACTTTTCTTGCATGAGTCCATGATTTGTTTCACGCAACATGTAGAAATGCCTGAATGTGAAAATGCCGTGCCTAATGGTGCTGCCCGGAACTTTTCATTTCAGACCAGAAGGCCCGTGGTGTCGCCGTCAGCTTCCTTCCTGGCCTTCCTGCTTATATCATCTTCATGTGCCTGCGATACGCTGACAGGGTTAACGACGATCAGCGAGCCAGCACACTGCTCAATTCTGTGCTCTGCAGCATCAAAGGAGTCATTAAGGTTCAGTATAATCAATAATTAATGTCCACGTCATTAAGTATGCATTACTGTAGAAAATACAGTAATGCTCACTTTTGACAATCTGTTGGAAAAATGCTGTACAGGTATGTGCATGGTAACCTCTAAGTAGTATGCAGTTCAAAGTACATACCTGCAATATGATTGTGATGTTAAATTAATGTCTTTGGATACATCTTCAGAATCAACATAGACATTTTTGTTGCATTTATTACTAAATGCAACAATACAGAGAGATTGAAAGTGTGAGACAAAGGCACAGAAGTTGCTGGAAGTTTATTGGCTAGATACCGGGTACATGTATCAAACAACTGTTGTGAATTTACATTCAAAGGTTTAGACAAGGTCAAATTAAGATAACTTTATAAAGGTCACATTTTGTGTTCGGCCTGAAATTTCATCCAACACACTTAAACTTTTTGTGTGAAGTGTATACGGTGATTAGACCTTTTTGGGGAATTGTGCTGTTGCCTGTATGTGACACCAAGTGATTGTATATTTGATTGTTGGTGTTGTTTCTATAGAAGCGAGGAAAGGATTTTGCCGTGTCGTCTTTCTGGTTATCCAACACAAGTCGACTACTTCACTGTCTGAAGCAGTATAGTGGAGACGAAGTAAGCATGAGTCCATGATGAGGCGTCCGAGTTCCACCGAAAAACACCTTTGACTATTTCTGCAAAACCCCTTTTTGCAGACATTCAAGACGTATAACACTGCAAAGCAGAACGAGCATTGCCTGACCAACTTTGAGCTGATGGAGTACCAGAATGTGTTTGCAGATCTAGCTATCCAAATTTACCGCCAGCTCATCAAAAGCATGGAGGACACCCTGCAGCCCCTCATAGGTGAGGTGAAGGATCCCACATGCATGTATACATTTATCCGAAGCGGTCTGACCGTGTTTGACATGTGCAGTTTCAAGCATGTTGGAGCATGAGACAATCCAGGGGGTTCTGGGCTCCAAGCCGACAGGTCTGAGGAAAAGGAGCTCGGGTTCCCCAGAGGAAGACGCGGTTACGGTGGAAGTCCTCCTGCAGCAACTTGGACTCTGGCACACCACTATGATGCAACATGGGATGGACTCTGGCCTCATTAAACAGGTGGTCCGGCAGCAGTTCTACATCATTTGTGCTGTCACCCTGAACCACCTGCTACTCAGGAAGGACATGTGCTCATGGAGCAAAGGGCTGCAGATCAGGTAGCGACCCGTTGCGTTGATCTGCTGACATTTCACTTAAGTACATTGTAGAGCCAAGCTGATACTGTATTTGTCAGCGACAATATAAAATTCAACTGTACGCTCATGAGATAGACATGCACAAATAAGACTGGATGCTCAGATGAGAGAAATTGTGATTATAGATGCCATCGTACGGTTTACTTTCCCACGGTATGGAATGAAAGTCAACCTTCATGGCTTAATGACTGGGACTAAACATAAACATACATGCACAAAGAGTAATTTTAATTCGTGTTCCTTTTACAAAATTCGACACACCACAGACAAGAGTGTCAACAACCTTGCCAAATTTTAATGATTAAAAAAAAGAAAAAACAATTATCATCTGTACGTAAAATGAGTCTTTAAAATCAGAAAAGGTCGAGATGTTCTCATAGATTACAAACGCTGTGGGAGTTTCAACTGAATGCGCTGAAGCTACGCCCTGCTCAACTCTCAAATCAAATACCGCTTGTATAATCTGGAAGAATCGATTCTACCTCATTGAGCAACTTTCTTATGCCCACACATAACTACATGTTTTCACCACAAAAATATATCTATGTATTCAATATATACGACCAGGTTGTCGCTCTTCTTTATTTCTGTGAGGAATGCGTGCACTCATGAACACTGAGGCACTCTGAAGAGGCCAGGCCAGACCAAAGCCCTGGCTGTGAAGTTGGATTTTGTGAAGCATTTTATACCCCCTGTCCTTGCTCTTTTTCACACAATATTTTTTCTACTCCCACTCAAGTAATTATTTGGAGGACTACTTGAGTTGTATTTTTCTACTTCTACTTAAGGACTATTTTGGTTACTCTACCCACCTGGTCACAAATTAGACAATAGTTTGCAATTAATGTCTGACTTTTTATGTGTGCACAGTGGAACACACCCTGACCTGTTTCCTGGCTGCCTCTTTGTTCAGGTATAATGTGTGGCAGTTAGAGGAATGGCTGGCGGAGAGGGAAATGGCCGACTGTGGCGCCAAAGAAATGTTGGAACCTCTCGTACAAGCCGCGCAGCTGCTGCAGGTCAAGAAGAAGACTGAGGCCGACGCTCAGGCTATTTGCAACATGTGCACGGGCCTCACGACTGCACAGGTCCCTCATCAGTCCATGTTTTTCATGTGATAAGTCACTATTGTTTTGATCATCATGTGTTCTTCCTCACAGATTGTGAAAGTGCTGACACTTTATACACCAGTGATCGAGTTTGAAGAGCGCGTGACAACCACATTCATCGCAACCATTAAAGTGAGTTGCTGTGACCCAAACGTGTGCAAGAGTGTAGTGCTCTTTTATGGTCCTCAAATTATTAACCTGTTCATTTTTGGACCTTTATAGGACATCTTGAAAGACAGAGAGGAGTCGTCCACACTGATGATGGATGCCAAGAAAATCTTTTCTGTCACGCTTTCTTTCTCACCCTCCTCTGTGGCGCTGGAGACCATCCAGATCCCTGCCAGTCTAAATGTGGATTTCCTCAACCGTATATAGAGCCAGCCTTTGACAGTGTTTTGCCGTTTATCATGTGTGGTTTTCAATTTGTACCTAACTTTTGTATTCACGTGCCAAGTAAATATAAAAAGTCAGTTTAAGGAAATATGTTCTGGGGACTTAGCAGTATATGTTTAGTGAATAAGCAAGAGAAATAATATAATTATTGATACTACATAATTTTGTAAAGGATTGAACATAAAGTAATTGAAATGTTGAATATGACAACCAGTTATTAAATATATAAATTTTTTTAAAAAGTCCGTCTGACATTCTGATAATTGTCGTTCTCATGCTGTCATTTTTATTTATGTCATTACAACCATTACGTTATAAATCGGCTCATTCATTCAGGAAATGAACATGACAAATGTTATCAGACAGGTTCGTACAGTCCAAAACTGATCTGCTTGTCTGTGACCAAACACGTTTATTTTTTTTTTGAATCTTCAAACCAAAATCTCTCAAAAGTTTGTTTTGTTGCATATTATTTAATAAGTCAACTTTACACAAGAAAATACATAAAAATAGAAAACAAATCACCATTTGGTACTACAATATGGTCACGTGAAGGTACTTTTTGTCCCCGTGTGAATTGAATTAGACTTCCTGTTACTTTCTGTTAATCTCCCAAATAGCTTTTATGGTATTTGTATCCGGATTCTTTCGCTTTGGATCCTTGAACAAACGAGCGCGCGTCACAAGACAGGTGGGTGGAGCCCTTGTCACAGAAGCAACAGGTGAGAGGCTCCCGCCGGCAAAATCAAGCTAGCAAGGAGGAGAAGATACAAACCAGCGGTGTAAAACTCTGCTTTTTCAAAATAAAATTAGACAAATTTCGCATTGCCAAACAGCATATTTCAGTTGCTAACCATTCCTCACTTAAAATTCATTCATGAATTGAACGCCGATCGAATACGATCACACGCTGATAAATCCAATGGAGGAAAAAAACAATTTTACATGAAATCAAATTAGGACTCCACTTATTTTGACAAGCCAACCGGACATGCCATTTCATTCCTACCTTAAATTATGATTTTTGTCATAGTTGAGTTAACCCAGGGACCAAAAAAATGTCGGTCACTTCGGAAAGTACGATTCAGATGATGAAAACTTTTTTTCGACATTAGGGTTTCCAACAATAACGCTAAAACATGGCGTTGATTCAGCTATACACGCGGGTAAGAAAAAACTACAAATTATTTCGCCATGTCGCAAATTATGTGTTTATAATACTACTAAAGAGACATATGGTTACTTTGTAAATCATTTTGGAAATCAAAAATGCTCTGGCAAATTAACTATCATTGTATATATACTACCACACAACAACCAACATGTTATTTTCAGTCTTATGCAAGTGCAAGTAAAGGGAAATCTTTAAAGTGGGAAATATCGACGTGTTACACATGTTTTAAAGTGTAACTTTGCATTTACACTCTAGTACAACAGAGTGTGGATTCCAGATGCTGAACATGTGTGGAAATCAGCAGAGATCGTGAGAGATTTCCATTATGGAGATGATTGTTTACAACTACTACTGGAAAATGGCACAGTAAGTGAAATGGACAAAATTCATAAACACATGTTGTTGAATAAGATAACCAGACACATACATGAACTTTATCTCTTTCTTGAAGGAGCACAAGTACATCGTTGACTCGTCGCCACCAGAACTCCCTCCTCTTCGCAACCCAGACATCTTAGTTGGGGAGAATGATCTCACTGCGCTCAGCTACCTCCATGAACCTGCTGTCCTGCACAACCTTAAAGTGCGCTTTCTGGAATCCAGAATCATCTACACCTACTGTGGTAGGCGCAGAAGGAATGCTTTGTTTCACTTGTGTAAGCTCTGAGGTGTTGTTTTCACCTGGCTTGTTTTGTCTCCCCTCTGCAGGCATCATCCTGGTGGCGTTGAATCCCTACAAGCAGCTTCATATCTATGGAGATGCAATCATTCACGCATACTCTGGTCAGGACATGGGCAACATGGATCCTCATATATTTGCAGTGGCAGAGGAGGCTTACAAACAGCTGGCCAGGTGAACAAGAGCACAGATGAGGAATTTTAACAATATGTGTTGTCTACTAACTTGGCAAAATATGGAATAACATCACAAAAACAAGACTGCCCACCCCAGCAAAAAAATAAATAAAATAAATTACATTATTTTTCGTGACAATCTAAATAAAGCACGTGTGAAATCCAAACCCCGGGGACCAGATCCGGCCCACAACATCATTTTATATAGCCTGCAAAGGCATATCATGTGTCGACTTCATATTTCTTGCAAATTGTCTTCACTTTTAACAACTGTAAGATATGCGCTGAAAAATATTGCATTTGAAAGTTAAATTAAAAACTGTACTTAAATATTTGTAAAAATATTCACCTTAAATGTAGCGCTACTGTAAAAAGTTAAATACAACTGAACTGAACTGAACTGTACCGTGCTTGAAGAGTACAAAATGTACTGTGCATAAAAATGCAGCTTACTGGAATGAAAAAAACCAGTTTGAACAGGTTATATCTGTTTGATTATATTGTTTTAAATGTTGTTTGTACTTAATGTATGGTTTTGTTTTTTTTCTTCCCCACTACTGATATTCGTGCCACACTGCTCCACTCGGTTACATTGATTATAGCATTGGTACAACAAATTTAATGGGTCTTAAGAGTGTTACACATGGTGGAGTGTTGGTTGAAAATTGGTCAGCTTTTATGTAGATGTATTCATCTGTTGAGATCCATATATATCTATAGATATATATCTATATATATCTATATATATATATATATATATATACCTATAGATATATATACTGTATACATACACAGTCAAACCTCGGTTTTCGTCCATAATCCTTTCCGGAAGGCTGTTCAAAAACCGAAATTGTTCGAAAACCGAAACCACACTCTTTTTAAAATAAAAATGTTTACTGAACACGTCTGCTCACAATGGAAAGCAACACGAGGAAGAGTCACTTCCTCGTCAACCCGAGGAAGCATCACTTCCTCGTCAACCCGAGGAAGCATCACTTCCTCGTGCAAGGAAGGCAAGAGGAGTCAAATGGTGCATTCAAGTGCGCTCAGTTTGTTCGAGAACCGAAATTTGTTTGTCATCCGAGGCATAAAAAAATTCGACATTTTTGGTCGAAAACCGAATTGGTCGAGAACCGAGACGTTCGAAAACCCAGGTTTGACTGTACATATCTATCTATCTATCTATCTACCTAACCACCTACCCACCTACCTACCTACCCACCTACCCACCTACCCACCTACCCACCTACCTACCTACATTTTTTAAATAACAGTTCTTTGCTGTCTTGACCAGAAACCACAAGAACCAATCTATCATCATCAGTGGAGAGTCTGGAGCTGGTAAAACAGTGTCCGCTCGGTATGCTATGAGGTATTTTGCTGTTGTCAGCAAATCTGGCAGCAAGACCCAAGTTGAAGACAAGGTTCTGGCTTCCAATCCCATAACAGAGGTAACAAACGCTTTGGTCCTGTTCAGTCAATGTCACAGAGATGATGGCCGGTGTGTCAAATTTGCTTGACTTTCTCTCAGGCCATTGGGAACGCAAAGACGATCAGGAACGACAACAGCAGCCGTTTTGGGAAATTCACTGAGATCAGTTTTGACAATAGGTATCGAATAATTGGTGCAAACATGAGGACTTACCTGTTGGAGAAATCCAGAGTTGTTTTCCAGGTAAACAACTGGATATTGTGGTTAATTATCCTCCCACTGTCTCACATGTGTAACGTTGTTGCTTTCAGGCTGAGTCTGAGCGGAACTATCACATATTTTACCAGCTGTGCGCCTGTGCGGATCTGCCACAGTTCAAGGCACTGAAACTGAGTAAGTTTGTGAAGGTTTGAGACAAAATCTCACTGTTGTACCGTATGTCCGTATATGTAATTTTAGTTGTTTTTTTTTCCTGGAGTGAGTGCAGATGAGTTCCTCTACACAGGCATGGGTGGCGATATCATAATTGAAGGTGTAGATGACAGGAAAGGCATGGAGGAGACTCGGCAGACCTTTTCACTCTTGGGTAAAGCATACCTCAGATACAGTCAAATTTATTATTACACACCAGTGCTGCATAATATTTACACGACCTCTTTGCGTTTGTTTAGGACTGAAGGAGGATTTTCAGTCTGATGTTTTCAAAGTTCTTGCAGCCATTCTCCATCTGGGAAATGTGGAAATTAAGAGCTCCGGGGATGATAGGTCATCCATTTCTGTGAGTCTTGTTTGTTTTTTAGGCCTTACTTACCGCGGCGACAACATTAAGGGACACCTACATAATCCAACGGAAGAATTGTATTAAAAGCTGGAAATCTGCCTTTACAAATATGCGCACTTTGGATTTGAACTGTTAAAGACAGATTTTAATTTGCCAATTATTTAAGTAATTTTATATTTTGAAGTGGTTTTATTTGTTGCACTACAAAATATTTTTGGTGTTTACCGAAAATAAGAAACCACATGGCACTTTCATGGGAAATGCAGTGACCTGATTTTATTTTACTTCCCGTTACTTTTAGTAGACCTTGACTAGTGTTGGACAACTTAAATGCTGGAGGGGGCCACAAATTTTCACCAGTGCTCCAGAGGGTCCACATCGGACCACGCACTTCCTAACCAGATGTACGACAAAAATGCTTTTTTAAATACAGTCAAACCTCGGTTTTCGTCCATAATCCGTTCCAGAAGGTCTGTCAATCGAAATTGTTCGAAAACCGAAACCACGCTCTTTTTAAAATAAAAATGTTTACTGAACACGTCTGCTCACAATGGAAAGCAACACAAGGAAGCGTCACTTCCTCGTGTAAGGAAGGCGAGAGGAGTCAAATGGTGCATTCAAGTGCGCTCAGTTCGTTCGAGAACCGAAATATGTTCGTCATCCGAAGCATAAAAAAACTAGAATTTTTTTGGTCGAAACCCGAATTGGCCGAGAACCGAGACGTTCGAAAACCGAGGTTTGACTGTACATGCATATGTCCAGATACTTTCTCTTAAAATACTGAATTTCATTTTTGATAGCGCATTTTTGAAGGTATGTATCAAAGATCTACTCCCGTAAACCAACAACAATGGGTTTAAAGTAAACACCAAAATAGCCACATACTGTTTTTCTTTTTCCCCCCCCCAGTCGAAAGGGCTCGCCTTTATAAAAAAAATAAAAAAATTACCATTAAGGATCGCACTAAACTGCTGAACAAGAAGCTGACATTAAGTGCAAGAACTCATTTTTTACTGTGTCTTTTTTCTTCCCAAAAATCAACGCTCTCAATATTTTATTATTGATGTACTACGTTTGTCCTGCATATCATTTCACCCACATTTCTTCTACCCACATTTTACTCTTGGTCAGTATAATCGCCTCTGTAAGCGCAACTAAGACTGGTCGGCCAAAGCTACACATAATTCAAAAAAGGATTTCTAAAAATTCTAAAACTTGGCCACTACTCCTCTGTACGTACTGTACAATAGTTGTTAAACTACAACCACAACAATAAGCAAAATAGCATTCAAATTAAAAATTGTAAGTTATAACAATTACCTTTCTGGCAGTGGCAGTCAGAATTAATGCGTCTTTGAAAATGTATATGTTGTTCTCTATTGGATCTTATAATCAGTTTGTGAGGGTGTCCCCAATGATGTGAACTGTTTTACAATTTTTGTCTTTTTTTATTGACTTTCAGAGCAGCGATTCACATCTGCACATCGTCTGCGAGTTGCTGGGTGTGCGTGCCGACGACTTAGTGCGTTGGCTGTGCAATCGGAGGCTTGTCCTGGTGGCCGAGACGGTGGTGAAACCGTTGCACAAAGACCGTGCAGTGAATTCCAGAGATGCTCTCGCCAAACGGATCTATGCTCTTTTGTTTAACTGCGTTATTAACAGGATCAACAAAGCACTGCAGGTCCCAGGGAAGCAACATGCTTTCATAGGGGTGCTGGACATTTATGGGTAAGGAGAAAAAAAAGGGTTCTTCTGATTTTCTGTTTTATTTCTTCATCTCAACTTTCATTATGTGCTCCTCAGCTTTGAGACATTTGACATCAACAGCTTTGAGCAGTTTTGTATCAACTACGCCAATGAAAAGCTTCAGCAACAGTTTAATTTGGTTTGTATCACCCAAACCAGCACAAAATCCGATCCTCTAGATGGAGGACCTATTCATGTTTTTCTTTTTCTATCCAGCATGTGTTCAAACTGGAACAAGAGGAGTACATGAAAGAAGACATTCCATGGACGTTAATAGATTTCTATGACAATCAGCCAGTCATTGACTTGATTGAAGCCAAAATGGGAATCCTGGACTTGCTTGATGAAGAGTGTTTGGTACAAAAGACTTTTCAATGACTACAATTAATGGGTGCTTACTTTTTCAAATCACTTCGTCCTCAAATATAAATATGCTATTTTCTTTAGTTTCCTCAAGGCACTGATCAAAGTTGGCTCCAAAAACTGTCCAACTATCTGAACAGCAATCCTTTGTTTGAGTTGCCCAAGCTGTCAAATGAGACCTTTGTCATTCAACACTTTGCAGACAAGGTACAGAACACATCCACGCCTATTGCACCACACGATGAGCATTAGAATTACTGTAAAAAGGGTGAGAGAGGGAACTTCCTCACCAAATTCATTCAGGAAACACATTGGAGGGATACAATTCTCCAAAATGTCTCGGTAAAGAATTAAGATTCACAAGATAACGAGTCAAACCCCTGATTAATTCATCAAGAGTTGCGTCCAAATACTTTGAATGTGGTGCACCATGATTTATTTTTCTTTTGTCTTGCCGCTTAACAGGTGGAGTATCAATGTAAAGGTTTTCTTGAGAAGAACCGAGATGCTCTTTATGAAGAACTGGTTGAGGTTTTGAAAGCCAGTAAGGTAAACAACGTCAAACAAATGTTTATGTAAGAACACTGTACGTATCAACAACAAATCTTCGAGTGCAACCTTTATTTTTTTCTGAAGACTAACATATTTTTCTTCTTCTCGTCACTATTATCAGTTCGCCTTTCTGGCCACATTTTTTCAAGAAGAGGGGCAGAGTGTGCCGAACATAAAAGGTATCAAAGTGAAGCCGGCCAGGCCTGGTGTGAAATCAGCCAATAAACAGCTGAGGGCCTCAGTTGGAGAGAAGGTAGACATGTCAAAGTTTACTTAGCAGTTTGGGTGATGTGTTTGTGTCTATGCTGACATATTGTGATTATAGTTCTGCAGCTCTCTCTCGCTGCTGATGGGGACACTGAATGCTACGACCCCTCACTATGTGCGTTGCATTAAGCCAAATGATGAAAAGCTGCCATTTGAGTAAGTACATGTAAATACTTACATAAGCAAAGCTGTATTTCTTAGTTAGAAGTGACCTTTTGTTTTCAGATGCGATTCCGGGAGGGTGGTGCAACAGCTGCGGGCCTGTGGAGTGCTTGAAACAATTCGTATCAGTGCCCAAAGTTACCCTTCGAGGTGATCTGCTTTGACTACCGGTAGATATCAGTAAATGACAAAATGTCATCGAATTCCAATGCAAAAAAGACCTTTTTGTTTGCAGGTGGACCTACTTTGAGTTTTACAGCCGCTACAATGTCCTAATGACCAATGAGGAGGCCGGCCTCGATGACAAGACACAGACGTGCAAATATGTGCTTCAGAGGTTGATTCAGGTGGCTCCGTTGTATCTGTCTGTATTGACACGTTGACAAATGTGTCTATTGACGAATGAATCACAGCTGTGATTTACACCTGCACCACTTGTTGTGTTTTCACCCTGGCTCTGTTTTCAGGACCCTAACCAGTATAAGTTTGGTCGCACAAAGATCTTCCTTCGAGCTGGTCAAGTCGCATATTTAGAAAAGCTGCGTCTGGACCGACTAAGAGCGGCTTGCATTACCATTCAGAAATACGTCCGTGGGTGGAACCAGAGAAGGAAATACCAACGCTTGAGGCAGGCCGCCATCCTGGTTCAACAGTACATCCGTGGCAAGAGGACTGTACGGTTAGTGGCTTTCAGCAATGGCTCAAAATCTTGAGTTTCCGAGGTCAAATATCCACACAATTTGTGTTGTTTCGTTTGTGAACCCACAGTAAAGCGGTGAGCGCAGCCAACCTGAAGCGGGGCTGGTCAGCAGTGGTCATTCAAAGGTACTGGAGAGGCTTCCGCATACAGAAGAGCTATCAAACGGTACGCTTGGCCATCATCACCATCCAAGCTTTCACACGAGGTTGGCTGGCCCGTAAATCCTATTCCCAGGTCTGTAACTGTAGCTTACTTGGCAGTATTTGTCAAGCCACGGAATCAAACTTAGGCTTTAAACGGCATCATCGTCTTCGATCAGCTGGTGGAAACACGCAAGGCGTTGGTGCTGCAGAAGTACGCCAGAGCATGGCTGGCTCGGCGACGTTTCAAAGCCATGCGTCAACTGGTGCATCAGGTTCAGCTGTCGTTCAGGGTTCAGCAGCTCCGAAAGAAGAATGAGGAGCAGGTAAAATGTCGTCTCACGGCCCATCGTCCAGTCCTTGGAGAAGACGTAACCTAATCCCTGATCCTTAATCCCAGAGTAAAGAGAACTGCGGTTTGGTGGAAAGACTGACGAGTTTGGCCAACTCCCATTCTCAAGCCATGGTCAGGCTGCAGGCTCTGGAGACACAGCTGGAAAAATCAGCTATCCAGAGGGCATCGTTGGAAGCAAGAGAGAAGAAAGCCAAAGAAGATGCTTCTCGGGTCAGTCAGTGTTGATTGTAGACTCCATGGGACTGGACAACATCGAATTTGGCCTAGATCCCTGAAATCTTTTGAGCTTTTTGTCTTCAGCCTTCTACAAGTTGCAGCAATCAAAAAAGTAACAGTGACTACTTCACATATTCCACGACATTTTAAATACCTATTTACCGGCCATCCAAAAGCATTGCAGTGTGCGCTCCAAGGTCCACAAATCCTTTGTGCACATTGTGTCTGCAATAATCAATCCACAAACAGCCAAAAAATACAAGTATCAACATGGGTGAACGATGCGCCCAGAATGGCTCCTCCTGTGTGAAAATCAAAGACAACTGTTCTGAGGAGAATGATCAAGCTGCTCAGAGAAAGAAGACGGACATCCCGACCAGGGACAGGCAGCCCCAAATCCAAGTATTTGCCATCTTATCCTCGAGACAGTGACCACAAACAAAGACTGGAGGTTTTCTTTTGGTGAAGTACAAGACCACGCACGATTCAAGGGAGCCTGAGCATCCTTTTAAAGTCTGTGCTGGACAAGTGGCACGAACAACTGAGACGGCTTCCTGCCAGGATGTGATAAACGATGGACTGCATTAATAGCATGCGCCTGCATTCAGTAGGACTGATGGAACGAAGTTCTCACCGGAACCTTCGCTGCATTCCTACAAAGCCTCCATCAGAAGCTTGCTCCGCAAACATCTATCGACCAGCCATAAATACATTGATCCACTTCCAGCCCAGTCAGTCGGCTACTTCCTACTTGTGCTTATTGGCATCGGGACTTCAATCTGTCATGCACTCAGAAACGCATGAAAGCTTCTGCCGGTTGGTGAGGTCCAATCCTGCCTAGAAGTTCAAAATTGATGGTAAACTGAAAGCAAGTGGCTGCTAAGTGATGTCAACACATTTATTTTCGGCAGCCCCAAGAGCAAATTTAAGAGTGTTAGAATCTATAGGTCAGCATCGGTTTTAGCAAGGGCAGCATTTGTGTCTGCAAATCATTCCTCACATTATTTCAGGTGACTCTCATTTAAAGGACTTTATTCGGGAGTTGCAAAAGCACTGCATTTGCAGGCACTGAAGAAAAAGCAACTGAGTGAAACGTAGCCCATTTCTTATGGCTTTCACTGAGCTTTTAGGGAGACTTTACGTCCGATTTTAGTGTGGCAAAAAGCAGAGCCTGGTCTTAGCCTTTGACTGTTCAGAAGGTGAAACATAAACATGTAATCTACCAAAAAAAACGCATCTTAATACTATGTTAGATCAGTGGTGCTATCCCAGAGTGCAAACCAAGGCTGAAGTTCACCAAGTCAAACTGCTTTGTTTGTCATGTTGATAAAATGATGTTAGGCAAAGTAACACTTGACGCGATGAAGAAGCACCTTTTAAACGTGGATGTGCCCGGATATCAATATCCATTGCTTTTCAACAATTATCCAACCATAGTAGTTGATCAAGCTCGCTTTGGTCAGTTGGTGAATCCTTCTTAGCAGAGCGCTGGCTGGAATTCACAACTGATTTTGTCAAACTTGTTCTATAGCTACGCGGAAACTGACTTGTATCTGAGCTAAGATGCCTGACGTAAACGCGGTAAAACATAACAGCGTAAGCTAGTCAGTGGGCGCTCCTCAATGATGTCTGCCGCAATTTTAATTTTCTGCTCTTTAAATCATTCATCTTGTCTTTGCACTACAGAAATTGAATGATCTTCAAAGTGAAGTTGATGGATTAATCATTAAAAAACAGACCACGGAGAAAACGTTTGAAGCTTCCGCGAAAGAGCAACACGGTACGAAAGGTCCATCTATTCCACACAGTCTATCCTTTTATGTATTTGTATCAAATATTTGACATTGTCCAACAGAAAAGTTTGAACAAATAAAGATGACTCTACTGGAAGAGAAAGAAAATCAAGCAAGGCTTCGAAAGTAGGTTAAAAAAACAAAACTCTTGGAATATGTTGCAGTGGTCATTAAGGACTAATGGGATTTCCTCTCTTCAGAATCGCGGAGAACAACCTTGACATGCAGAGAGAGGAACACGAGAAGGAGCTGGCAATCCTGAAAGAAGAGCTCAGGAGGCTGAAGGACGAGAGAGTCCATCTGCAGATGAAGTTGGAAGACGGCGAACAAATGAGTGCCGACCTGCAGGATCAAGTGACCCAGCTCACCAAGCATGTCAAGGTCATTCCTGAGCTCCGCAGAGACCTCAGCAACCTCCAGAATCAAAAGCAAACCATAGACCGAAAGATGAAGCAACAGTCTGAAGAAGCGAGAGGTATTGCTGACATTTCAAGATTTTCAATTCCAAACAAATGCAGCATTGTTGTTTGTTTTTCAGCTAAACTGCATGATATTTCAAAAGTACTCTCAGGAAGCGTTGTTAAAGAAGAGGTGCTTCTGGGGTAATTGATTATTTAGATTCTCACTTTTTCTCTTTGTGGATAATGTCATTGAAGTGTCTGTTCTTGTGCTTCTGAAGGATAACTGCAGATTATTCTGAGAAAACATATGAAGCTGAAGACCTTCTGGCTGCCTTTAATGGTCTAGAGAAAGCTACCAGGTGTGTTTAGTAACTGCCACAGTCATCCGTCCACATAGCCAATGTGAGGGGAAAAAGGTGTACTCGGTGGTGACCTGTTTGACATTATTTTTGGTAGAACGCTGGAGAACCACCGCAAGGAGCAGAAGGAAATCTATGAGACTCAAATAGAAGGCTTGAGACTGAAAGTGGATTACCTTCAAAAGGAGAACGGCAGCCTCCAAACTTTTTTTACGGAGAAAAATAACACGAATGAGAACATTCGCCAAGAGGTGTGCCGGCTGAGCAGGGAGAACTCCGTAAGTTTGAGTGTTCTTTTGAGATTGTTATGTATCCAATGCCAAATCATTTGTGTTGCCTTTTGTTCACGTGATTTGTATGTTGTCAGGTAATGCCTGAGCTGAAAGTTCAGATTTCAGAGCTGCAAAGACAAAAGCACGAGTGTGAGGTTCTTGTAGAAGAGCAGAGAAAAGAGTTAGAGGGTGAGTTTAATTCTGGCTCGTGGTTGTTTGAATTAAACCTTTTACTTTGGCTTGTAATTCTGTTCACTTTTTTGTTGTTGTACTATTCAAGAAAAAGCAGATGAGATTAAAAATACTCTTCAAAAGAAGGTGGAAGAAGAGAGTTCAAAGTGCAGGTGAAATATTCAGATTGGAGTCGGATGTTTCGATCATCCTGTCACTATCCTTGACTTCATTCTTTTGATTCCTTCCAGGCACTTTGAGGATCAAACTCAGGTACTGGAGGAGGCAAAGACGACTCTTCAAGGTCAAATAAAAGACCTTCAAGAGGAGACTGATCACCTGAGCAGGCAACTGCAGATGGAGAGAGATGCCAAGATCCGACTGAGACTCGAAGCCGCCCAGTTATCTTCTAAAAATTTGGTACGTTTTAGTACTTTAGATGTTCAACCCGACGGCTAACAATGTACCTCACACTCTGCTTTTCTTCAAGGACTTTGAGGAGCAACTTGACCAGAAGGAAAGAGTCATTAAACAATTAGCGAATCAAATGATCAGTCTTGAAACAGCACAAAAAGGTAACCTCCCTCTCGTTTCCAGGTGTAATGTGGAATAAATACAGTCATGTCCACTGTGGTTTCAATGATCTCTTGTGTCACACAGCCCAGAAAACGTCTTCACCTGTTCCCAAACATTATCTTGGAATGTTGGAGTACAACCCAGAGGATGAATCTCGACTCATTCAAAACCTTATTTTAGGTATTTTCTTTTTCTTTATTTCTGTGTAAAAATCAAGCATCGAAGAGATCCAGATTCAGGGTTATTTTTTTAGGAATCATCTATAAGAGACAGATGCATTTATGAATTGCATCACTATAATCACACAGCAGAAAATAAACACGGTGATGTAATGTGAATACAGTGAAACTCCTCTACCACGAAACCTACATGGGCGAAAATACCCTCTAATGTGAAAAAATCTGCATGCATTAACGCCATTCCCACTTTCCTGCCCCCCATACAAAGAAAAAAAAACCCTGTTGCGTGATACGAAATCTTTTTGCCTCGCGAAATGATTCACTACAACGAAGTCTAACCCAACAGCGACCTCTACTGCTTCGTTCGGAAATGAAATCAGCAACCACCACACTGGTTTACACATGCGCAGTCGTCCAGGAAGTACTTATTGTTAGTTTCAGACACTGCACGAACGTTGCATTGCTAAAATGGCTACAAAACGGACCTTTGGATGTCAAGCAGCTAAGACAAGAAGCGCTCTGACGCTGGAAGAGAGGGTAAAAGTGATCAAAATGAAAGACGGAGGGAGCAAAATAAAAGACATTAGCCAAGAAATTGATGTCAGTGAAAGTGAATGCTGATCGTAAATTTTTTCCCCCTTTTTTTTCTTTCTACACTGACTATATGAAGTGTCAAATAAGTGTGTGCTCATACTTATGCACTATTGGAATAAAAATAGAGTACGCATACGTTTCTGTGTGCGTGTACACATACGTTTCTGTGTGTGTTTACATCTGAGATCAAAATTGCTACAGTGAAAAAACCCCTGCTGTGAAAGATTTCTTGCTGCAAACATGATTTCGTTGTAGAGGAGTTTCACTATAGTGGTACCTGGAAGTCCTGTCAGAAAAATAACATAAGCATAGAAAAACAAGAGACAAGATTTTCATTTTGTTACTGAGACACACAAAAGTACAAACCAACCAAAAACTGTACCGCACCAATGTGCACGTTTTATTTTTCCTTCATTTGTCACCCGCCAAAGTTGAAAACACGATCTCACATTCTTGTCTCTTGCAGACCTGAAGCCCAAAGGTGTGGCGGTCAACATGATTCCTGTTTTGCCAGCTTACATTCTCTTCATGTGCATACGCCATGCTGACTACATGAACGACGAAGACAAACTGCGGTCTTTTATGAATGTGACTATTAGTGCTGTCAAAAAGGTCACCATGGTGAGTTTGAAGTGTGCTCTTTTCGATTCCGATCTACTCTGTCAAATATACGTTTATAGATTCATTGCGCAATTTTAGCTTTCCCTTACAGTTGTTGGAGAACATATTGTGTGCATATTGTCAAGATGCTCGACTTACTATGGAGAAGCCAATGAACAAAAGTATAAACTGAATGTTCCCATTTCAGACTCACCAGAATGACTTGGCCTTATTGTCCTTCTGGCTGTCCAACATGTACCAGTTGCTCAACTGTCTCAAGCAGTACAGCGGAGAAGTGGTAAAGGAGCACTTTTTGTCAAACGTAGTACAGATAACTGCAGATCTGCTTCACCTCATACCTCATATCTCCTATTCTGTTGTTCACAAAAGGAGTTCAGCAAGCACAGTACTGCCCGTCAGGTGAACAACTGCTTGCAGAACTTTGATTTGTCAGACCATCAGCAGGTTGTCAGCGACTTGGCCATCTGCATCTACCACCAGTTCATCGCCGCCATGGAAAGAGCTCTCACCCCTGCGATTGGTATGTGACAAAGCAAAAAAAAAAAACCCACAACAAATATTGTGTATTAATTTGTACTACTCACTATGCTTCTCCCCGCAGTGCCTGGTATGTTGGAGCATGAAAGCTTGCAGGGTATTTCCAGCATGAAACTAAGGGGTTTCATTAAACGTTCTCGCAAAAACAACAACGACGCGGAGACCTACACCATCTCCTTCATCATTCAGCGACTCTCTCACTTCTACAGCAACATGACACAACACGGCACCGAGCCGCATCTCATTAAACAGGTGGTCAAGCAACTGCTCTTCCACATCGGGGCGACCACCCTCAACAACCTGCTACTGCGTAAAGAAATGTGTTCCTGCAGAAAAGGAATGCAAATCAGGTTTGTGTTTGTGTGTGTGTGCGGGAAATTTTGAGAAATGTTAATCACGATATTAAATTCATAACTGGATGTTTGTCCATGCACTGCGGCGTTCACATGCTCAAAGCTCTACTACCACGACACTCCACATACAACGTAGAAATGCCGCATCACACTTTATAAACTAGAGCTGAGCAATTAATCAAATGCAAATCCACATCGCAATGTAGTGGAATGCAATTTTCAAATCGCAAAGGCTGCAATTGAGGGGAAATAAAAAACGTGCCTCATTTCCGCTGATAGGCTTTCAATTTTATTGACATGTAGAATTTATTATTTATATAATATCTACACTTGCACAACTTAAGTTTATTTATAGAGCACTTGAAGCAAAAAAACACCCTTGAAACAAAATGCAGTACATCAAACCAAACAAACATACAACAAATTAACATAATATTTGGAAAGGGGCGGCTTGTTGGGTCAGCGGTTAGCGCAGCGGTTAGCGTGTCGACATCACAGTGCAGAGGTACCGTGTTCGATTCCTGCTCCGGCCTTCCTGTGTGGAGTTTGCATGTTCTCCCCGGGCCGGCGTGGGTTTTCTCCGGGCGCTCCGGTTTCCTCCCACATTCCAAAGACATGCATGGCAGGCTCGTTGGGCACTCTAAATTGTCCCTAGGTGTGAGTGTGGGTGTGAATGGTTGTTCGTCTCTGTGTGCCCTGCGATTATCTGGCAACCGGTTCATGGTGTCCCCCGCCTACTGCCCGAAGACAGCTGGGATAAGTTCCAGCACGCTCCGCGGCCTTGTGAGGATAAGCGGATCAGAAAATGGATGGATGGATGGATACTTGGAAACAATAACAGAGTAAAAAACAAATGACACACTCACCCAAGAGTAGTCTGAAAGTGTGTAAATAGCTATGGAATATATGTGTTGTAAGGCAGGTTTTTAAAATTCTCACAAGAACAGGCTGCTGCGTGCCCCCAACGAATGTAAGCGTGACATCAATTGTGCTTTTCCAGATGCAACATCAGCTACCTGGAAGAGTGGCTTCAGGAGAAAGACTTCCAGAGTTGTCATTTTATTGACACTCTGAAGCCGTTGATCGAGGCAGCCTGGCTGCTGCAGGTCAGCAAGTCCACAGATGACGACGCTAAGGCCATCACAGAGAAATGCACTGAGCTCAACACAGTTCAGGTATACCATCCAGTTCCGTTCAAGTTTGTCAAACTCGAATGAATCAACATAATACTTTCTCACAGATCGTCAAGATTCTGAATTCATACACACCCATCGACCTTTTTGAGAAGAGGGTAGCGTCGTCATTTGTGCGCAAAGTTCAGGTGGGCTCCCATCTAGCGACTTTAAAACGACTGATGTCACGTCCTGGACGCTGGATCTGAAAAGTTGAAATGTCCTCTTTGTTACAGTCACTTCGACAAGATCACGACAGCGCTGCGCAGCTGATGATGGATGCACATTATCGTTTCCCGGTTACGTTTCCTTTCTGCGCGTCCTCACAGGCTTTGGAGCTGCAGCAGGTTCCCAGTAGCCTTCACCTGGAATTCTTAACCATGATCTGACCTAGGGCAGCCCGGTGGTCGAGTGTTTAGCGCGTCAACCTCACAGTGCAGAGGTTGTGGGTTTGATCCCGGCTCCGGCCTTCCTGTGTGGAGTTTGCATGTTCTCCCTGGGCCTGCGTGGGTTTTCTCCGGGTATCCTGGTTTCCTCCCACATTCCCAGAATATGCATGGCAGGTTGATTGAACACTCTAAATTGTCCCTCGATGTGAGTGTGAGCGTGGATGGTTGTTCGTCTCTGTGTGCCCTGCGATGGGCTGGCAACCGGTTCAGGGTGTCCCCCGCCTACTGCCCAAAGACAGCTGGGATAGGCTCCAGCAACCCCGCGACCCCTGTGAGGATAAAGCAGATCAGAAAATGATGGATGGATGGATAGATCTGACACAGAGAGACTTTCAACTTTGTATTTTTAGGCCGAACCTTTAATCATATGGCTTCTGGATATTTGTCATCTGTTTGTATTGTAGAAAATATATACTAATCACAAAAAAATTGAGATACAGGATTGGACTTTGGATGCAATTTAACGATGAACCTGAAATATACATATCACTTGTACGGGTGAACCAAATTTGACCTTCTCATGTTTTAAATCCACCTGTTGAAATGTTTCAGAATTTTTGCACAAGTTGCTGTTCTCAGACAAGGAGCTGAATCACAGAATTCACAGCAGGTGTTTGATTCAGTAATTGACCGATACATTTCGAAGAACGTCCACTTCGGTGCCAACATCTGAGACTCTTTCAGTCTCTCTGCAAGTGTTTTGATGCATGTTCTTTGAAAGTGCAATATTTGTCGCTCAGTAATATGGAATTTACTGGAAATGATTCTTAATGTATTTATTTAAAATCAATTCTCTGTATGTGACAAGACTTTGCATATACTGTAGATGACAGCATGACAGAGACAGCATGAAACAGAAGCTCATCAGCACAGTCAAACGAGATCCAGTGGTCATATCTGAGTTGTATCAAAATGATCATTACGAATAGCAAACAATGTTAACCCCATAAGCGATGAATATTTCATCCTAACGCGGTGGAGCAGCATATGCAAGCAGACAATATAACACTATTCACGGCATATGTTATTTATCTGTTGCGAAAAATGACAAATATTACTGCAGCACTCTGCATAAATTGTGAAACTCATCTTCGCGTGTATGCCTGTACTATATTATACTGTCCCCAGGTGGCCAAGGTGTGTACACAACTGAAAGAGCAGCACAACCTTCATTGATTAAATAAGCCAAAACCATTGGATTTGTTACATTCCATTTGTTTATGTCATACCACTTGCATGTTAAGGCATCACAGTATCTAAAGTAATTACTTAATGAAATAAAATGAGAATAAATGACCAATTTTAAGGGGAAAATAGCTAAATGATTCCAATAAATATGACAAGACTCTACTGTTAATAATATCCTAAATGATCAATTGCACCGGTCAACAGTACATTTTATGTATCCCTCTAAATGTGTTTTTGACACTGATTAAAAAAAACGTTTCCTTTTTATCTAGATGAGTAAAGCTGCGTGCATAGCACGACATCCAACGTGACATTCTGAAGCATTTGATCGAAGGGTAACATATATATATATATATATATATATATATATATATATATATATATATATATACAGTATACAGACTGAACAAAGGGGTTCTAAGGATTGACTCTTGAGGGACCCCACATGTCATGGCCATCCGATCAGATTCGAAACTTCCAATCATATTACAAATTATTCCTTTCCTCCAAGTATGACCTCCACCATTTTGGGACTTTTCCATTTAACCCTACCCAAATTTTCATGATGATGATGAAGATGAAAATGAAAACTTTAGGAGGGCAGATTCAGGATCGGTGGGGGAAACAAAGAAAATTGTACTTTCATCTCTGACGAAAACAAAATTGCATACATTTCCTGGTCTCGCACTGCATTACATTGTAGTTGTGTACCTGAAGCGTCATTCGACATTACGAAGTACTAAAGAACGACATTTAACTCATCTTGGATTTCATTCAGCTTGTTGAGGATGCATCCTTGCGGGAGCTTCCATCCCTCCTTTCCTTCTGTTAACTACAGCATCCTCCCCCGACCTCCTTCTTCTCCTCATCCCGGAGATTGGACCACAGTACCCTGTAGCGTCTTGGTGCTGTGACGTCACGAGAACAGCATCAGCTGTTAGCTTTGTGTGTGTGTGTGCGTGCGTGTGTGTGTGTGTGTGTGTGTGTGTGTACGGCACTGCTTTAAGCCTTTTCGCTGCCCATCGCGGCCCCGCATAAAGTATAAATATATGAGATCCCCTCTGCTCCTTGAAATGGCGACACAGGAGGTACAGCTTAACGAGACTCTGGTGCATCTGAAAACCGAGTCGGAGTCGCTCAAGTCGAAGCTGGAGGAGGAAAGAGCCAAGCTGCACGACGTCGAGTGTAAGTACGGAAAATGGAGAGGCCGCTCGCCATTCACCCGAGCGCCGACAAATCAGAGCGGATGTTTGTTTTTCTGCATCGCAGCATTTCTAAAACACCAGCGTCGTCGTCGTTTTTACATCAGGCAGTGAGCGCTATTTTCTTCACATGGGCTCGGCGTGTCCTGACATTGAACAGGCTCGGTTTGTTTTTGCTGCTTCCCTATTTGTCGAGCTCTGCGCTTCTATGCATCTGCATGACACTCTTGTAGCATCCAAACATCCCTTCTGCAGCGTAAGCAACAATCTCAACGTTAGAGAGGAAGATATTAAAACATGTATTAGGATTACATCATGTTGCATGGGAGATGGTTTTGGAGGACATGGGCTGGTTCGAGCAAAAAAAAAAAAAAAAAAAAGATTAGGCAATGCTTTCATCCATTAGATGCAGGCCTACCGCAAATTTAATCCTACACTGGATGATAATCAGTGCTGTAGTAGATTTAATGTAATACACAACCGGTGTGAATGTGTGTGTGTGTGTGTGTGTGTGTGTGTGTGTGTGTGTGTGTGTGTGTGTGTGTGTGTGTGTGTGTTCAGTGCATCAAGTGGCCGAGAAGGTGGAGGGCCTGGGCCAGTTTGTCATGAAGACGCGAAGAACTCTGAAAGGACATGGCAACAAAGTTCTGTGCATGGACTGGTGTAAGGACAAGAGGAGGATCGTCAGCTCTTCACAGGTCACTCCAAAACACACACACATGCCTCTGCGACTCATTTTCACTGATAGAACATCAGAATTGCAGCAAAGAATTTTCCAGTTTTGCATAATTGGGCCAAGATTCCACATTACAAAGAAGTGGCACAAGTACTCACTAACTGTACTTTAGGACAACTACAGATACTTGGCTAAAAAAAAAAAACCCAAAACATTGGTAACACTAGTAGTACTTATTCGGCTCCTTTAATTACCTTAAGTAAAAGTAAATTCGTACATACTCCGCAATTGTACTGACTCAGAGTTAAAAGCAGGTCATGCAGTAACCGGATTGTCCACTGTTCGATTCCCACTCTCCCCGAATCATGTACTGTTGTGTCCTTGAGCACTTCACCACTCACATTTGTGTATGCTCGGGTGTGAATGCGTGGTGGCGGCTCGAAGGCGATGTAGGTGTATGCTGGGAGCCGCACTTCCGCCAGCCTCCCTCAAAGCAGATGTGGCAAAACAATGTAGTTTTCTGACACCAGAGTGCGAATGCAAGAGTTCATGAATAATGTAAGTACTGTGAGCGCTTTGTGTGTCCGGTTGTGTAGAAAAGCGACATATAAATTGAGCATTATTATAATAATAATTATTATTATTATTGTTCTTCTTCTTCTTATTGTTCTTAGGTACAAACGAAACCATTTTTTTCCTGTTTTACACATTGACCAATACGGAAATGTATTGCTGCCAGACCAGGAAACATAAGTTCAGTATTACGTAATGTGATCAATTTCACGTTAAAACTATTAGTTTAGTTAGATTAGTTATATATATATTTCAAGTTTGAATGTGATAAGTTTTGCATTATAAGTGTCATGGTTTAATGTTGGTAAGTTGTCAGGTTCAACACAACATATTTAATGTGTTAAGTTTCACATGATAACGTGATAGTGACCTTTAATCTGAAGTGTCAGCAGTTCGCTTCCATAACCAATTTAAATAACTAAGCACAATTTTATCAAGGCGGCCCGGTAGTCCAGTGGTTAGCACGTCGGCTTCACAGTGCAGAGGTACCGGGTTCAATTCCAGTGGAGTTTGCATGTTCTCCCCGGGCCTGCGTGGGTTTTCTCCGGGTGCTCCGGTTTCCTCCCACATTCCAAAAACATGCATGGCAGGCTGATTGTGCACTCTAGATTGTCCCAAGGTGTGAGTGTGGGCGTGAATGATTGTTCGTCTCTGTGTGCCCTGCGATTGGTTGGCAACCAATTCAGGGTGTCTCCCGCCTACTGCCCGAAGACAGCTGGGATAGGCTCCAGCACCCCCCGCGACCCTAGTGAGGATCAAGCGGTTCGGAAAATGAATGAATGAATGAATTTTATCAAAGGAGCCTAGCATTCATTCTGCCCAATATGCGATCCAAACATGTTTGCATACCTAACCCTAACACCGTAAATTGACATACAACAAATGATAAATTAGCTAATGCTATTACAACTGAAATAAATAACATGTTTGTGGTTTTTAAAATCATACAGCATTTTTGAATGCCAGATCCTAGTGGTTGTTAGGCTGCCACAAGACACATGTTGCCCACCAATAATTCTTGCACCTGACAATAACCAAAAATTCTCAGAATCTCTCGGGCAATTGTCGTGATATGCTCTCTGGTTCACGATGTCGCTGCTACCTGTTTTTGCAGTCTTATTGAAGTTCTCAAAAAGCAAAAAAACAATCCCAATCTCAACCTAAATTTACTTTACCTCGCTCCGTTTGTAACTGTTTACATCTTGTCATCATTTATGGAAGCTGAAAAAAAGCAACTATCCTATTGAAGAAAGTAATGATTAGAAATTATGCATATAAAAAAAAAATGGACTTAAATACCATCACAAAGTATCTTTACTTCATTACTTCTCACCACATATGGTTTTACTCGCAAAAAATACATCTTTGTTCATCTAATTTTGCCAGTAATATATGTGACAGACAGAACATTTCAATGTTCTTCCACTAGATGGCACAAGGAATCCTTAACCTGTGACTTTCACCTGTTCCCATCCATCCATGCATCCATCCATTTTCCGATCCGCTTTATCCTTACAAGGGTCGCGGGGCGGGGGGTGCTGGAGCCTATCCCAGTCGTCTCCGGGCAGTAGGTGTGGGACACCCTATATCGGTTTACAGCCAATCGCAGGGCACACAGAGACGAACAACCATCCACGATCACACTCACACCTAAGGACAATTTTTTTGAGTGTTCAATCCGCCTGCCATGCATGTTTTTGGAATGGGGGAGGAAATCGGAGTACCCGGAAAAAACCCACGCAGGCCCGGGGAGAGCATGCAAACTCCACACATGGAGGCCGGAGCTGCACTGTGAGGTCGATTGTTCCCATTCATACAACAGAATAATTCATAGCACGCGCACACACTGAGTAAATTTGTTAGTAAATTCATATAATATCACTCGCTCAGGATAGACTTATTAGGACATGTAGTTTGGCGGTCTGTTGGGATTCCATTTCTGTCAAATACTTTGTCTTTCCTCTGGCTTAATAAAAATGAGAACATACTGCGACAGAGAGTGACAACCATACAGTATATTGCTATATGCGGTTGATATCAATAAGAATTGATAATAAATGTTGTCTGCTTTTTTTTCTAAACGTGCAGGATGGAAAAGTGATCGTGTGGGATGCCTTCACTACCAACAAGGTAACTACTCTTCTTTTTAACGTAGCGTCCTGAATAAAACATAAAGCCCTATTTCTGCTGCGCTCAACACTATGGACGTCCTCAACGGCTCTTTGGCTCTCAAGGCTTTGAAATAGAATTCTTCAGTGATGCAGTGTTTGGAAGAAAAGTGCTTTCCAAATACAGTAAATATCGATTGGTTTATCGAAAGAAAGATGATGCCATAACCGGTAGCGGAGTGCTAGGCGACACCCGTGTACATTTTCGTCAGTCTCACTTTGGCATTGATCATGTGAAATGTTTATTTGTGTTATGCATGTGTGAAAATGCATCATCCACAATGCTTGGGCAGCACACTATACAATGATAGGGGTAAAAAATACATATGTAACAATAGTACCACATGAACCACTTTACCATATATTCTTGAATTTCATCCGGGTCCAAACCCCAAAAAACCCAAAAGAAAACTACAGTCAAACCTCGGTTTTCGAACGTCTCGGTTCTCGTCCAATTCGGTTTTCGACCAAAAATGTTGAGTTTTTTATGCCTCGGATGACGAAAACATTTCGGTTCTCGAATTAACTGAGCGCACTTGAATGCACCATTTGACTCCTCTCGCCTTCCTTACACGAGGAAGTGACGCTTCCTCAGGTAGACGAGGAAGTGACGCTTCCTCGTGTTTCTTTCCATTGTGATCAGACGTGTGCAGTAAACATTTTTATTTTAAAAGAGCGTGGTTTCGGCTTTCGAACAATTTCAGGTTTCGAACAGCCTTCTGGAACGGTTTATGGACGAAAACCGAGGTTTGACTGTAAATCCAATCAAGAAGCAGTTGACTGAGCTACAGTATATATAAATGCTAACGTTTGATATTCTAATGTCGATATGTTTTATGTGTATATGATCAATGGTAAGTGTTCTCTCACAAAAACAACAAAACAATACGTGTTGCTTCATTTTGTACGTTTGTATTGTAATAAATAAATAAATACAAAGAGATCCGCATTGATGCTAAATCAATGCATGAATCATCACCAAATTCTTCTTAGAAGAATAATTGCCATCAATCCTAAATAATTCAATCAAAAAGGTTCATACAAAAAAGGTTCAGCATAAATTACACAAAAAAACAAGTGAAGTGTACAAAAAATTAACCTCAGCGTAGATAAAGGGGTGAGCAGCATTTTGATAAATAAATACTTTAGAGCAGTGGTGGACAAACCTTTGCGGCCATGGGCCACATTGGATATTTTGAAGCCATTTGTAGATGAGATGGAATTTTGAAAATATTTAGATTTAATAATAAAACCGTTAATCATCCTCATTTTTAAAGTTACTATGCATTTCATTATAATTCATTAACCAATTACGAATACACACACATGATATAATGGCCATGTAAAAATGTCTTTAACTACTACGTTTCAGTATTGTTATTTACAATCAAACTGTTAGCCCAGCATTCAACAGCATGAATGAAAACGCAAAAATTGAATGCAATGTTAAAAACAATTTTAGGAGGAAACGGCTAAAACGATGCAACAAATTACAGTCAAACCTCGGTTTTTGAACGTCTCGGTTCTCGTACATTTCGGTTTTCGAACTAAAATTTCGAGTTTTTTATGCCTCGGATGACGAACAAATTTCGGTTCTCGAACTAACTGAGCGCACGTGAATGCGTCACTAAACTCCTCTCGGCTTCGCTTCCTCCTAGCGTCCATTGTGAGCAGACGTTTTTTGTATGATAATAATAATAATACATTTTATTTATAAGCGCCTTAAAAAAACACCCAAGGACACTTTACAATCAGGAACAAGAACAATAAAATACAATGCGGCTGAGCAGCGGCAGCCAAATGCGGCAGCGTTCACTCAACCCGGAAGTCAGAAAGAAACCACAAAGTAGGGAGAGGGGGAGAAAATTGTTCAATCAAGATTTTGAAAAAAAGCAGATGTGTTTGGTGAAACGCTTCCTCGTGTAGCAGCCATTGTGAGCAGACGAGTTTGTATTGTTCAATACAAAAGCAGACGTGTTTGGTGAGACGCTTCTGTTAGGTCGAGTGAAACCCACCTCTTTTCAGAATGGTTTGCCCCAGCAGCACGGGCGAAGTGCGTGTGTGCGTTTGTTTACAGCCGGTAGTTTTCAATACAGCAGCACATAATCAACACTCTGGTGTCCGGTGTCTCGTTATTATGCAATAATCATACAGAAACAGCTTCCTTGTGTAGCATCCATTGTGAGCAGACGAGTGTATTGTTCAGATAGAGAGAGAGATGTTCCTTCAATTTTTATGTTACTATGTTAATGTTAAAATTGGTGAACATAAAACATGAATGAAAACGCAAAAAACAAAATTACAGTTTGCTTGTACAGTATTTTACATATTACCTGCTCTCCTATTACATGTGTGCAGTTTATGGCGTGAAATTATAAAAAAAAGTGGTTTAAAAAAGGTGTTTTCTTGACTTGGAACGTATTAAATTTTTTTACATTGATTCCAATGGGAAACATGGTTTCGGTTTTCGAACAATTCGGTTTTCGAACAGTCTTCTGGAACGGATTAAGTACGAAAACCGAGGTTTGACTGTATTAGCATAACGGTCCATCTTAATTTTGTATGTTTTCTGAAAACATACAAAACAACAAGAGCCCAATTGCATCTCTTCAACCTTTGTGGACCATGCCCTCAATGACAAGGGAAAAAAACACGACAAGGACATAGAGAAAAACAGAATTGTTTTGTTAAATATCTTCGGCAATTATTCTATGAGGCTCACAAAATATTCCAGGCGTGATAATGTAAACGCTCAGTTGAGCATGATCTTAAATTCATCTTAAATTTAAGCACACGTGTATTTCACAGAGTCTAAAACCTTTTCTAAAATTGCGAGTAGTTCCAGCATGTGGGCCAAGTGTACCAAGCAGTGTTTCATGTTGTAGTTGATTGTTCTCTTGGACTCATCCACTCCAAAGATCCAATTGCTGTCCCTCTCTGAAGCGGCTTTGTTTGTTTTGATGTGGATCAGGAGCATGCCGTGACGATGCCTTGCACCTGGGTCATGGCCTGCGCCTATGCCCCGTCCGGCTGCGCTGTAGCTTGTGGGTGAGTGCCGTGCCATGTCACGTCAACTCGCCTCTGTTTTTTTGTTGTCGGTAGATAGCAGGCACTTGATTTTGTGGCAAACATGCACAACAACCTGTTCGATGTTGGGATAAATCTGGATACAAATGTTAAAAATTAATACAGTATAGAAGTATACTAAATGTGCCATTATATTCTGAATCTGTATTACTGTATTTTCCGCACTAAAAGTCTCGCCAAAAAGCCTTCCATTTTCTTAAAAGCTCACAGCGCGCCTTAAATCCGATGCACTTTGTGTATGGCCATTACGGTAATATGTCAACCCCAAAATGGCTCCTTTCTAGAGACATAGACGGGTTCGCAGTTAAACATGGAAATAGAGCAGCGGCAAGAGAGTTCAACGTTAACGAGTCAATGTTATAACTTGCTGTTGGTTAAGGGAACTGTGTCGCTGCTTTATTAAATATGTTTGACTGACATCTGATCGTTGCTATATAAATCAGGGTGTAGTGTAGTGTAGTGTTCTGTTGGCATTTCCTTGAGCATAGCTCCATCTAGTGGATGGATGCATTGTAGATTGCGTCGTATAATGCGGTGCATCCAATATATGAAATAAATTACAAAATAGACCATTCATTGAAGGTGCGCATCATAATCCAGTGTGCCGTTTAATGTGGAAAATACGGTACTAACAGTGAAATTCCTAATTTTATTACCATCAAAGTATTCAACGTACACTTTTCAGCTTCAACGATTCCACATTCAGTGTTTTCAACTGCCAATTCGGCTGCAAAACGTCACGCTCTTTGAAAAGTTGAACATTTCTTTTCAACTTTTCTTATTATATTAAAAACCATTTTCTACTATTGCAGTTCATTTTGTGTTTAATTGCTTCTGTGTTCCATCCCAGTGGCCTGGATAACAAATGTTCAGTGTATCCTCTGTCCTTGGACAAAAACGAGAACCTGGCTGCAAAGAAAAAATCGGTGGCCATGCACACAAACTACTTGTCTGCTTGTAGCTTCACCAACTCGGACATGCAGGTAAGAATTATATGACTCGCTTAATTCTTCAGCCAAGCGACAAAGTGCACTTGCTTCCTTCTATTTATGTGTCACCCATTGGAGGTTTACTGTGGTTTGCGCTATCTTAAAGCTAACATGAAGCATTAGCATTTACGTGATGCTAATCATTAGCCTTCAAACAACTGCTATTTTAACACCCAAGGAGCAGCAACACATACAAAAAGAGCATACAACAATTCCATCTTCGTTCTGGGGGATCTGCATATAGGTTGGGGGACTGACTAGCCGTTTGGTTGCTGTTCTTGCTGTTAAACTTAGACTTGCCAGTATACTGTAAAAGCCATTGGTGGCAAGGGTGTTCCGACGTGGGCCTTCAGTGGTCAGTTAAGTGACCGAATCCACCTCTTGACAACACCATCACATTGCAAAATACAGTGATCCCTTTTGCGGTTCATTTATCGCGGCTTCAGTGCATCGCGGGTTTTTTCAAACATTCGTTAAAAAAAAAAAAAAAAGTAAAATCATATACATGGAGTACAGTACTGTATATGTTGCTCTATGTGACTCGCTGTTGTTTTGCTGACTTTCGCAGCTTCTCGCGGACCGTTTGTGGTCTTTAAAAAAAAAAAAAGAGATATATATATTTTATATATTTTATATATGTTAATTGGTCGCTACTTCGCGGATTTTCGTTTATCGCGGGTGGTTTTGGTCCCCATTAACCACGATAAACGAGGGATTACTGTAATGTCACCCTCTGTAAATCAGTCTTTGGTGCGGATATTTAGCTCACCTAATTAGAGGATGGAAAAGTGCTGGCTTTGCAAAGGCACAGCGTAGTGAATCTAAAACCTGATTGGTTAAAATATAACAGCCATTTTCACTGTGTGTGTGTGTGTGTGTGTGTGTGTGTGTGTGTGTGTGTGTGTGTGTGTGTGTGTGTGTGTGTGTTCCACAACAACATTTAGGATTCTGAAGTCGTTGTGCAGATTACATCTACAGAGCAACACATACAAGCTCAAATATGATTGGTCTCTTTCCCCCCCAAAAATAAGTCACAAATGACTGAAAGCTGTGCAGGTAATGAAATGAAAACAAAAAACAGTTGGAAATAAATTCTTCATAATTAATTTGTAAATCTGTGCTTCAGATCGTGTTGAGGCTAGCACTATTGTACTCAACTCATTTGTGTGTTGTTGTTAATGCCTTATGTTGCGGGCAGTCAAGCTTTCTCACTTGTTTAATAATTCAATACAGCCAATCGGGGGTTCATGTCCAGGTCATTTGGCGTTTTACGCAAACAAGGCAGGCCGTCCATTTATAGCTCATCGACATTTCACCCCTGTTATAATTGTCCATCATCTCTTTGTCTCGAAGATTCTAACTTCCAGCGGGGACGGGACGTGTGCATTATGGGATGTCGAGAGCGGCCAGTTGTTGCAGAGTTTCCATGGCCATGCGGCAGACGTGCTGTGTCTGGATTTGGCGCCCTCTGAGACCGGGAACACTTTTGTCTCAGGGGTGAGAGAATATCTTCATGCCTTCGTGTGGTTTTGACAGAACTGGTTACTGATATGAGATTATAATGTGAAATTATTTTGAACATGGTCCTTCTGCCATTGTTTTGGTAGGGCTGCGATAAGAAGGCCAATGTGTGGGACATGCGTTCAGGACAGTGCATCCAGTCTTTTGAAACTCATGAATCTGACATCAACAGCGTGCGGTGAGTCACAAACGCATTGGAATACAATTATATTATGTTGTTATGTTAGATTATATTGGATAACATATAATCTCTCTCTCTCTCACTGGCTCTCGAAACAGTTACTATCCCAGCGGAGATGCATTTGCGTCTGGCTCAGATGATGCCACAGTAAGTATTATTAAATGATGATTTCCCTATCCTAAGGAGCCCCTAAAGTGACATGGAGGGAAAAAAGAAATATATTTCTCGCTAGGACAGGTAACTTTCTCATCCTAATGAGAAAACGTTCTCGTCCTATTGAGAAATGTCTTTCTCTGCGAGCGGTAGATTATTTACCTGTGTGAGCTAGCTTCCTGTGAACCCCAACTGAATTGGGGTCGGAAATGGTCTTCCGAAAAGTACTTTCACATGTGTTTAATGAATCCATAATATATGAATTTTTTATTTTACTGAGGGCAGCCCGGTGGTCGAGTGGTTAGCACGTTGACATCACAGTGCAGAGGTACCGGGTTCAAATCCAGCTCCGGTTTCCTCCCACATTCCAAAACCATGCATGGCAGGCTGATTGAACACTCTAAATTGTCCCCAGGTGTGAGTGTGAGTGTGGATGGTTGTTCGTCTCTTTGTGCCCTGCGATTGGCTAGCAACCGGTTCAGGGTGCCCGCCGCCTACTGCCCGAAGACGGCTGGGATAGGCTCCAGCACCTCTCCCCCAGCGACCCTTGTGAGGATTAAGTGGATCAGAAAATGGATGGATGGATAATTTTACTGAAATGTGCATTTTTCCGTGATATTTGAATTTATCGATATGCACCTACACAATTATTGTTATTCGCCATGATGCTCTGTTCAAACATTGGCACTTTTGTTATAGTGCCGCCTGTATGACTTAAGAGCAGACAGAGAAGTAGCGATCTATTCCAAAGAGAGCATCATATTCGGCGTATCCAGTGTTGATTTCTCTCTTAGTGGTAAGTTTTGTTTCTAATTATATTTAGCTTATACAAAGTACATAAAGCAAATGCCTCTTGAAGATAAAACTATTTGTGTGTGTGCTTCTCCTAGGCCGACTTCTTTTTGGTGGCTACAACGACTACACCATTAATGTCTGGGATGTTCTCAAAGGAACACGGGTGTCAATTCTTTTTGGACACGAGAACCGTGTCAGTACATTGCGGGTGTCCCCGGATGGGACGGCCTTCTGCACGGGCTCATGGGACCACACTCTTCGGGTAAGAAAAGGACCCCCGTCATGTATTTTTGTGGTGTCGTTCCTCAAATTCCTTTTATAACCGGTGGCGCTGTTGGTTTCAGATCTGGGCTTGAGGGCTTGGACACGGATGAAATAAAGTCAGACAGACGAGAAGCCCTGCGGACACAAAGACCTTTCTGTTTGCTCGTGTACAATCACAGAAATGGACACTTGCTTTGTGGTTGTACATATCAAAAGCATTGTTTGTACTTTAGTCTCACAGCCAGGTTAGATTAATAGATCACTCTGAACAATTAAGCCAAATGATTGGATAAAACTGCACAGAAGGACCTAAGATAGACAACAAAAGGTGTTGAAATGTATTTGGTGAAAAAAAAACCCAACCACTCGTAGTGAATAGCATTCTAGGATAGAAGTGACACAATAAAGTGATGTGTTGTATGTGCCACATAAAGGGCGTTGTTTGTTTATTATGACCGGTAATTGTTTTACCGAAGAATAACGATTTTATTGGTATGCCTAATGCTGATGAATACACAGTACAGTATCGTAGACGTGCAAGAAAGCAAATCAATGTCGAATAACCTGTTCCCACAGAAAGCGTCTTTCAATATTAGGAGAAGAAGCTAAGCTGCCAATATTTTTTAAATAAGCACAGTAAAATGAGAAGTTATGGCATATTAAGTTTTTCTTCATCACCATGAATTTTACTTGCCATGTTTCTACACGTGTCAGCGATCGAGGCTCAATCAATGCATATCCAGTCACATATGTGTGTTCCATTCTAGAAATCGAATCGCTAATAAATGGAATGTACTAATTTCCCTGCAGTTGTCCAAAGGCTGTAATTTCACATTAACTGTAATTATTTTATTGTAGTTTAGTGTACAGTTATAAATTGCCTGTTTATCAGATATTATCATAATTATCATAATAATAAACTGCGTTTGATTATCACTGGAGTGTGATCTTTTATTTGTCTGTATATATGCACGCTCTTAATAAAGTTTTCACAAAAAAAGCGGAAGTGACCAACCGGAATCACAACAATGGCCGCCTGCGGTCTTCGGATTTTTCTTCCCGTGCTTTTTTGAAGCATTTCACGCGTATTATTGGCCGCCTGTGTGTCACGACGTGGCGGAGATGGATAGACACCGCCGTCAACGATCCGTTTGAAAAGTAAGCCAGCTCCCGAGCCGGCCAAAATGAGCGACGTAGTGGAGAAAACCCTGACAGCTCTCCCGAGCCTGCTGTCTTTCGACTCTCAACCGGGTGCTGCCAAACTATCTTCCACCTCCAAATTGGCAAGCCTCATCAGAGGAATCACAGAGCTAACATCCAAGCATGTGAGTTTGTCATCCGCCAAAACTTTACGATATTACAGCTAGTCAAATAGACATTAATGTGGTCAACTTACTATAAGGTCATGTATCTGCATCAGTTCTGCAATGTATATACAGTAGATATGTTTGGTGGCTCAGTTAATTAAAATTGTTTAGAAAAGGGATTGTCAAACTTTGGGTCCTTACAAGAGAGACATTTGACCACCTCATCATCTTAATTCCAGTTAAATGCCAGAGAAAGAAAGGTGACTATTTCTGAGAAAAAGAACCAGTGTTATGACAACAAATTCATTTTTTAGGAGAAAACAAAATCATGCTAAGAGATTACAGATCTGTTTTATTAAAACTATACTAACTAACTAGCACAATTTTGCAGTACTGGTACTTAATTTGGAACTTTAGGAGAATAATGTCTTATTTTTAAGATAAAGTACAATTTTTTTTCATATTTTCATCCTGTTCAGGAGGAAGAGAAACTGATTCAACAAGAACTGGCCGCAATTAAAGACCAAGTGTCGTCCCCTAACACATCCATGGTTAGCTTCATGAAATCTGTTCTTTGCCCGTGCACAATAATAGCTGGAGTGTAATGTTGAATTTTGGTGTCACGCATCAGAGGCAGATGAAGGAGTTCATGGTGCGAGCCATCTACTGTGAAATGTTGGGCTATGAGGCTTCCTTCTGTTACATTCATGCCATAAAGCTGGCTCAACAAGGCACCGCGTTGGACAAGAGAGTTGGTATGTGTGTTTGTGTGAACATTATTTCAAGGGAAGAAAGTATTACCTCACTCAAGTTGTCATTTTGATAGAGTTACAGCATACCTTTCTCCTGATAATAAAAATTGTGACACTTGAGACAGTTTGGATGCACTCTTTTTTTTTCTTCGGTCGGCAGAGTGACTCTGATTCAGCTGCAAAATAATGTAATTGGGGAATTCCAATTCCCCACCTCCATCCATCCATTTTCCGAACCGCTTGATCCTCACTCGGGTCGCGGGGGGTGCTGGAGCCTATCCCAGCAGTCTTCGGGCAGTAGGCGGGGGACACCCTGAATTGGTTGCCAGCCAATCGCAGGGCACACAGAGACAAACAACCATCCACGCCCACACTCACACCTAGGGACAATTTAGAGTGCCCAACGAGCCTGCCATGCATGTTTTTGGAATGTGGGAGGAAACCGGAGCACCCGGAGAAAACCCACGCAAGCCCGGGGAGAACATGCAAACTCCACACAGGGAGGCCGGAGCTGGGATCGAACCTGGTACCTCTGCACTGTGAAGCCGATGTGCTAACCACTGGACTACCGGGCCGCCCCAATTCCCCACCTGTTAGGCTAATTCCTTTGACGTTCCAGACATTTTGGTTTGGATTCCAAATAATTTGAATTCAAAGTAAAGGTGTCACTGCATTTTTGCTTGCTTTTCCTCAAAATAATTTTGTTTGTCATTTCCAGGTTACCTCGCCGTGGCCTTGTTTCTTCATGAAAGTCACGAGCTCCTCCTCCTCCTTGTAAATACCGTCTTAAAGGTTGGTTGTGTTGTGGTTTGTTTTAAATAAATATTTTTTTTATTATGTATATGGAATTCGTGATTTCCATGCCCTCTCTGCATTTAGGATCTCCAGAGCACAAACCTCATTGAAGTGTGCATGGCCCTCACTATAGTAAGCCAGTTGTTCCCCAAAGATATGATACCTGCGATCCTCCCTCTAGTGGAAGAGAAGCTCACTCACCCGAAGTAAGCTTTTTCTTTAGGTTTCGTTTTTGCATCCACTGACCATCAATCAACCTGGCTCTTGTATCAGACCTCAGTCGTTATTTTTGCCGGGTGTGTGTTTGGTTTGTGTAAGATTTGTTCTTACAAAGCAACATGTTTGAATAGATTGAGGTTTCTCAAAACTTTTTTTTTTTTTTGACAGAGAAATCATTCGACGAAAAGCAGTCCTGGCACTGTACAAATTTTACCTAATTGCACCCAATCAAGTTCAACACATCCACAACAAGTTTCGCAAAGCTTTGTGTGACAAAGATCCGGGTGTTATGACGGCCTCACTGCACATCTACTTACAGATGATCAAGGTGATGTTTGTTTGGTTTATTTTTATTTTTTTAATTTATTTTTTTATTTCATCATTGCTTATGTTGTTAAAAGTTTGACTCTGACACAAGAAAACAAAATACACATAATTTAGTTTGATTTATCTCAACATCTGTTATCCCTTTTGTTTGTTTTTGACTCATTTAGGAGAATCCAGAAGGTTACAAGGACTTGACAGGCAGTTTTGTCACCATATTGAAACAAGTGGTGGGTGGAAAACTACCAATGGATTACAACTATCATAGTGTTCCTTCTCCTTGGCTTCAAATCCAGCTACTCAGGATTCTTTCCTTGCTTGGGAAAGATGACCAGAGGTAATAAATCCGAGTCTCAATAGATTTGAGCATCCAATGCTCTGCTTTGACTTTTTTTTTTTTTTTTTTGGGTGACACAGCACAAGTGAGATTATGTACGAAGTCCTGGACGAGTCCTTACGACAAGCAGAGATGAACCACAACATCACTTATGGTGCGACATATTCGAAATCGTAATGTGGTTTCTAAACGTTGCTTCATCTACTTCTAATTTCACTTTCATCATCCTCTTTGATCTTTCCCCAGCAATATTGTACGAGTGTGTGAAATGTATTTACACAATTCATCCTAAGGATGAACTCCTGGAAAAAGCTGCAAAATGTATTGGTAACTTTATTCTATCGCCAAAGATTAACCTGAAATATATAGGTAGGCAACCTGCAGGGTATTTTTATTATTCTTTTTTTTAAGTAAGTCTGTTGACCAAAGTAAATGTTTTGGTTTGGCTGCAGGCTTGAAAGCGCTCACCTATGTGGTCCAGCAGGATCCTAAACTGGCCCTGCAGCATCAGATGACCATCATTGAATGCCTTGATCATCCCGACCTCATCATCAAGCGTGAGGTGAGACAGATGCTGGTTCATGTCTGGATTCTCTCAGCTCCTTCTAACATCTCTCGTCTGCATGCAGACACTGGAGTTGCTCTTTCGGATCACAAACGGCAAGAATGTCACTGTCATTGTGGAGAAACTGCTGGAGTTTCTGCGCACCGGTCAAGATGACTACACGACCATTGACCTGATGGGGAAGGTGGCAGAAGTGGCTGAAAAATATCCTTTGTTTTTGTGGATGGAGGCAAGAAATATTATTGTTTGCAATTACCTCTAATAATAATAATAATACATTTTATTTATAAGCGCCTTTCAAGACACCCAAGGACACTTTACAATCAGGAACAAGAACTAATCTGAATCTTTGATCATTACTTTTACTGTAAATTTAAGGATGCTTTTCATTTTGGGTCAATGTAGTTGCCCAAGTCATTTTTAACTTACTGTCATAAGATCAAGCAACAGAATAGGAACGTGCTTTTTGCATAGATTCTTAGTCATCCAGGTCAATGGTTGAATCGAGGCAACTGAACTTGTTTGTTGAACAGGTTATGTTTGTTCTCGTTTTCCCAAAACATGAAAAAATAATGTAGGCAATTTGGCTTTTAGGGTCATAAGTTAGCGAGACAGGAACAATAGCTCTCTTGAAAAAAATACCTGGAGTTGGTATCATTGATTTTTTTCCGATGAAAAATTCTACATATGCACCTGACAACAAGTGGTTCATTGCCACAATGAACACTGTCTTCTTACTGGGTGGAGACTTGATGCAGCCCGACATCCCCAACAATTACCTGAAACTGATCTCAGAAGGTGACACAGCTTTTTGTGATATTGTAGTAGTTCCTCTCCTTTTTATTGCATCATCCCCAAATGTGTCTGTCTTCCAATGATCCAGGGTTTGATGACGGGGAACAAGACAGGATGTTGAGGCTTTTTGCGGTGGATTCCTATGTGTCTCTGCTACAGGGAGAGCCCGAGAAGCTGCCTCAGCGTTTCCTCCAGGTCATCAGCTGGGTGAGTGTGCAGGGATTGTTACACATGTTCAAGAGTGATGAACTTCTTTTTGCGCATGCCCATATTGTCACCAAGCAGTCACCCTTCCAATATACCTGGCCGCAGTATTGTTTGACATAGTAAATCCTAACAGTTTTGTCTTTGTGTTTCAGGTCCTCGGAGAATATTCTCATTTGAGAGAAGATCTGGAACCCGCCACTGTTGTGAGACTTCTGGCCAATCTTTTGGACTTGAAGCAGGCCAGCAGTGAAACGAAGAGCTGGGTCCTCTTGGCAATGACCAAGCTCTGTGAGGGCGAGGCAGCCATGTCTGTGCTTCAGGGAGTTTCCGAAACATATAGCAGCTCCATGGACACAGTGCTGAGGCAAAGGGCTCAGGAACTGCAGAACCTCCATTTGAATCCTGAGTTGTGGGCCAGGGTGCTACCTCGAGATGCCTTCACGGAGCCTCTGGAGGTAACATGTGGTAACTTTGGAATTGGTGATCATATCGCAGCAATCCAGTACACTTCAGTTGTTGTGTACCATTAAATGATTCGGTTTCTGGGTTACCAGGTTGATTCATCTTTGTCATTTTTGGATGAGTATGTGTCCGAAGCGCTGGCTGCTGGTGCCGCTCCTTATAAGTCTCCACACCAACGTCAGGAAGAGCTCGCTCAGGCAAAAGGTTCGGTCAAACTTGAAGCCATATTTGACAATGTGACATGTTCTGAATATCGTTGTTCTGATTCCTCCGTCAGCTGTAAGCATGGAGCCCTACAGCCTGTCGTTACCTATCAGCATGTCCTTGAGCAGTTTAGATGGCAGACAGTCTCCCACCTTGCCCTCAATGAGCTCTGGTCTGTCAGGTGACAGTACCGACCACTCACACAAAGCAGGGTTTGTAAAACTCATCTCCGTTGCGTTCAAATTTGTCCTTTTTTTTTTTTTTAATTCCTCTTTTAACTCATTCACTCCCAAAGACGTTTTTAAACGTCTTTTCAGACTTGGTCCGGAATTGGCTGGTACTGAATGAGTTCATTCATCTTTATATGTCTCAAATAAAACTTTGAAAGCACTTGACAGATGATACAGTTTTAATCCAACAAATTTGATTTCTACCAAGCATTATGGTTTGAACACCAACAAAAGTGCACTTAAAAGAGCCCTTGAGAAAATCAAAATACCAAACCTTGAACAGACCCCAGACTCAATGCGTGACATCCATGTAGAGTTCTCAATTTATTGTCTCAAAGAGAAAAAAAACATAGGATAGAAAAACATTGCAGATTATAAAAGACAACAGTTAACATAACATGTATCGATGCGATGTCTTCTCTATCTCAGTACGACAACTCTAAAGCCGGATAAAGTGAAGCGAGTGTGGGGGAGGGAGGGCTACCTGGCCCAGAGGGAATCTGCCACAGTTGAAGTGCCCAGTCCCGTCCATTCAGCCGACCAGATCGGGGAAATCGGCATCTCACAGAATCCTACCCCACCGCCAGTCGCGGATCAAGAAAAACAGCAGCTGGCGTCTTCATTGTTTGTCGGCCTGGGCTCCCAAACATCTTCGTCCTTGGTGAGCAGACAAACACAGCAACTTTATTTCGCTGGTTTAGGCTCCGAATGATATAGCGCAGATCTTATAAAGTAATAAAAAAAAAAAAGAAATTATGCTTCCCTATCGACATTTACAATGGGCCCCTGCATCAATATGTTTTAAATATTTTTCGGAGTTTGTTTTTTTCCCCCCTACTATTCCTACTTTGTACTACAGTCAAACCTCGGTTTTCGTACTTAATCCGTTCCAGAAGACTGTTCGGAAACCGAATTGTTCGGAAACCGAAACCATTTTTCCCATTGAAATGAATGTAAAATGTTTTAATCCGTTCCAAGTCAAGAAAACAACTTTTTTTAAACCACTTATTTTTACAATTTCACACCATAAACTGTACAAATGTAATGGGAGATGACCAATTTTAACATTAACATAGTAACATAAAAATTGAAGGAACATCTCTCTCTCTCTCTATCTGTCGCGGGGCTTGCGCCTCTCCCAGCTGTCAGCAGGCAAAGGCGGGGCATTTCGGCATCCCGAACTCCTTCGCCAACACAGACACACGCAGACCTGACTCATATTTTGCGATTAAATCTTTCTTAAATTCTATAGTTTTCCACACTATTTTCCTCTTTTCTTCACCAGGTTCACCACTTCCACTTGCTTTCTTTGGTGCCATGATTAGGGGCTGATACACGATGCAAAAATAACAGTCCAATATAACGTAGTTCTCCCCAAACACGTCTGCTTTTTAAAAAAAAAAACATTCTTAATCGAACAATACAAACTCGTCTGCTCACAAGCTGTTTCTGTACGATTATTGCATAATAATGAGACACCGGACACCAGAGTGTTCATTATGTGCGGCTGCAAACAAACGCACGCCCCCCCCCCCCCCCCGTGCTGCCAGGGCAAACCATTATGAAAAGAGGGGGATTTCACTAGTCCTAACAGAAGCGTCTCACCAAACACGTCTGTTTTTTTTCATTGAACAATACAAAAACGTCTGCTCACAATGGTCGCTTCCTGTGTAGCGACGAGACACAAGGGAGCGCCGCGACACGAGGGAGCGTCACTTCACTCCTCTCGGCTTTGCTACCTCCTCTCGGCTTCGCTACCTCGCGAAGCTACACGAGGTAGCGTTGCTACACGAGGTAGCGAAGCCGAGAGGAGTGAAGTGACGCATTCAAGTGCACTCAGTTAGTTCGAGAACCGAAATTTGTTCGTCATCCGAGGCATAAAAAACTTGAAATTTTAGTTCGAAAACCGAATTGTACGAGAACCGAGACGTCCGAAAACCGAGGTTTGACTGTATGTCTACTCCCCCCAATTTGAAAACTGCACTTAAGCACATTGCGATGTCTGTTTGAATTTGATGTTCAGCCCTACTTTTTATGAATGACTCTTTGCCCCCAAACAGATGGGAAAGTCCGAGCCAAAACATCAGAGGTTGAGGAAAAAGGCTAAAGATCCGGTCTCATCCTCAGAGATCAGCAAGCAGACATCCAACTCTATCATCCCTCCTCCCAACAGTGTCGATAACCTGCTGTGTAACTCCAACATGGACCCGAAGAAGTCCTTACCCTCATGTACGCAGATGACTGAAAGTTCTCAGGGCTCAGCGGCAGCTAATGGTACCTGCGCCGCAGAGGGCGAGTTCACAGAGTGCGACGTGCAGGGACCTGTGCCCAGTCTCATCAGGGACAACCGTTTAACCGTTGCTGGATCTTGTGAGACGGAAGAACCAGTGGGAATGAAAGACTTGTGTCTCACCTCTTATCTCCCTGCTGACTGCATCGGAGCGAACCACTCCGAATTCACTCCTCTGTGCTCCAGCCACGGCGTGGATCTCTCCGCCTGCCATGTACACAAAGACGACACTTTGGTGCTGCTTGTTTTTATTTCCAACTCCTCCAACTCTGATGTACGGCAGTTCATTGTGCAGGTGGACTCAGGAGATGTTGAGGTAAATTAGTAATTGGCTCTCCTTAATACATCACGACATTTCGGATGAAATTTTGATATTCAGGACTGCTGGAAAGTATAAAATATCCATCGCGGAGCTTGAGTATTCTTTGTGAAGAGACAATTTTACATACGTGAATTTCCTTGCAAAACCGTTTGTGGTAATGGAAATATATATTTTAAAAAAAAAAGCAATTACACATTGTCTATCTTAAATAACCGGATACAGTAAAATACATTAGCTTAATGCTAACACAGAATTGGAAACGCGATAGATGGGCTAACGAATAATGTCTCTGCGGCCGTGTTATAACGCTTTAAAGAAGGGTTATTTGAACTCAAATCGTGCCGCAACACATGTAGACAGACATAACAATACTCGCAGATATATACACTGTACTTCATCCTCTGGAAAATGATTCATGCAGATTACTGAGTCGCAGTAGTTGAGTGAAACTATTATTTATGTATTATACGGCCCCCGACGCACACCGGAAGGGGCTGCAGTGACTTAATCATGAAGCACAAACTGTCTCTAGATTCTATTGAATTCTTATGACAATATTTTTTTAAATATAGTTCAATATCATAAAGTGCTGTTCTACTTATTATTATTATTTTTATTTTTATTTTGGAAGGCTGGAACAGCTTTTGCTCAGCCGTCCTTTTTTTTTTTTTTCTTCTTCATTGCATTGGAATCCATTGTGCTAAAAGTTTATTTTATCAAAGTTTTATATTTTTTTTTTCCCCTCCAGGTGTCCTGTCTCTCTGAAAGTCCAGTAGAAGAGTTGAGGTGCCACCACGTCGAAGTGTGTCAGTACTCCTTGACTGCCAAGAGGCCTTCAGTTCATCTTGAAATATCCGGCCTGGTTTCTTTCAACATGCCTGATGCAACTCCTCAGACAAGCCACTTCTCTTACAAACTGCCGCTTCCCTCCTTCATCAGGTGAAACATTTGTTGCCCGTGCGTAATGGTGTGAACATTTGCTTGTCTTCGTCAGACTCATTCGTTTTGTGCTCAGGCCTTTGGAGTTGTCCACGGAGGAGTACGGCACCATGTGGCTGGCCTTCTCGCACGATACAAAGCAGAACCTGACGCTCGTTGCAGACGTCCAGGATTCTTTGACAGCGACGTTGGATGTGCTGGAGAGGAAACTCCACCTTCATGTGGTGGCCATCATAGGTAACGAGACTATTCGGTGTTACATCTGATGGGTCATCATTACTAGTGAAGTGACTACTTGAGTCTCTTACTGTCATTCTGACCCACTCATTGTATACTGTTCCTTTGAAGGTAGCGCCGTAGTTGACCTGTCTGCAAGAGCGCTGCTTTTTTGTTGTTTTGTCATGTGGTGTTTGTTGTACTTCGTTTGGACCCATTTTGACCAGGACATTCATTAAAGGAGAAGAATCTGTGCTTGATGGTTGCGCCTTCTCGACACCACGCGTGTACCAGCACTGATTTTTATTGGGGGGATGGGGGGGACTGTTTGGCACTATTTAACTGTCGCCGCTTGACAGCCCCGGGGCACTTGTGGTTTTTGCGCCTGTAATAGTCAACATTTGTCACGGCCGCGTTATGTTCAGCGGAGATGTCGGCGCTGTTGGACAGTCTGCGTTGGTGCGGCTGAATGGAAGGCTGCTGGAGCTGAGCATGAAGAGAGAGCTTGGCTTGGTATTTGGAATTGAGAGCCGGCGCTTGGAAATGAAGCGGATTTACATGGCACAGCAGAAATGAACCAACGTCTTTATTCAACAATGGACGCTCCAGCTTCTTGTTTTACTTTTAAACTTAGCTTGTAGCAGACGTGTGGGACGTCATGCACGTTTTAAGCGTGAGGTCTCTGACCCACCGGTGAAAGGACACTTTGAATCTCTCCTCTTTCATCTGTAACTGCTTCAAACAACAAGGCGTATAATGGAATAGTGCTTACGATTGCACTGTCCGTGTGTTGTGTTATACAGTAATCCCTCGTTTATCGCGGTTAATGGGGACCAAAACCACCCGCGATAAACGAAAATCCGTGAAGTAGCGACCAATTAACATATATACAGTATATTAAAAAATTGCCCCACGTGGGCCTTTGCGCTTGAGCAGAGCGCACTAACACACACACACACACACACACAGGCCAGCGATCCCACAGCTGCAGCAGACTGTTTATGATTAGTCAATTAAGGTTGTTTAGACAAGTAGGATGGAAGAGACCTGCTTTTGTTCTTATAAGTCTCTCGCTCTCTGTCTCCCACACACACACACACACACACACACACACACACACGCACACACACACACACACACACGCACGCTGTTGTTTGCATGCTGCTAGTGTGTAGCAGCATGCAAAAAACACTTAGACACTGATTAAAGATCAAAGAGTAACCCACGTGCTAAGACAGAAAGAAGATGCACAGCCAATCAACATGGCTTTACATCTTCTCAGCCCCGACCTCACCCCACATGTACTGTATATGTTGCTCTATGTGACTCACTGTTGTTTTGCTGACTTTTGCTGCTTCTCGCGGACCGTTTGCGGACTTTTTGCGGACTTCAAAAAAAAAAAATTGTTTGAAAAAAATCCGCGATGCACCGAAGCCGCGATAAACGAACCGCGAAATAGCGAGGGATCACTGTATTACCGTATTTTATTTCACGTTAACTATTCTGTCAAGTTGCTTTGTTACAGCTGTTGTGAAAGCGCCATATTACAAAAGATATATTGCTCCATTTGACAAGCTTTTTACATCTTAATATTCCTTTTTGCTTCCAATAAGACCCTTTTATTTGTTTGTTTTGCCCCTATATAGGAATGGAAGGAATTGTAGCTTGCCGGCTCCTCCGTGACCAGCCATGTTTGATGCACTGCCGGGTGCATGGTGGCACCTTGGCCGTATGGTTGCGCTCTCCGGTTCCAGACCTGCCCGACTGCCTGCTTTATCACTGTCAGAGAGCATTACAGGAAGTTTGAACCGTTGACAACACTGAGCTGCATCAGCTCTGCACCACAGGACAACAGCAAGAGGTAGCAAATACACGTCTAGAAAGTAAAAACCCTGCCACGGTTTGGCCTTAGCCATTTACTCAAAGCTCCGGGAGCCAAACTTTTTACTTTCCGCATCTGGATTTGCCACCTCTGACAACAGCAGAGAACAAAAAGGGAGTATCTAATGGCTGGTATCTCCATTACAATGATTATTACCTCCACCATTAACTCTCTGGTCATAACATTAGGTACTCCTTCATAACAGAAATGAGAATCTTTCAATTCTAATACATACTTATCGAGATGCCAAAATATTAGAAACGGTCCTCAGCATGTTGCAGACTCCAAACTGTTGAATCTCATGAGTATGCTAGTGTACCTAATGCTGTGGCCAACAACTGTACGTTAGTTAAATATAATTTTTTTCCCCCCCCCAACCTTTTACAGTTGCTAAATTGATCACTTGATCAAGATCTGAATCCAAAGAAATGAACCATCATAATAACAACAACAAAAGAGTCATAAAATGATGAATCCATCTATGCTGAATTATTGAAAAGGAAAGAATGTGCTTGTATAGGTTTACCAAAAACATGCTGGAGCATTGTTTGGAATTTGCTGTGTGGGTCTTAAAATGTGTTGCAGCATTTGAAGGGAAAATTCTCCTCTTTGTTCAATTTATTCAACTGAGGACACCATTGCTGAAGCCGTGACAAAACTGATTCAGATGAAGCTGACGTTTTGTCTCTAATGTAGTGATGATAACTTTCTGTGATGTGTTTATTTTCCTGTCATGCCAGATCTTGTTTTAATCTATGCACTCACCTTGCCAGTTGTCATTTAGTGAGAGGTGGATAATAGCAATTCTTATATTTTTGTATTTAAACAGTGTTGAAGAAACATATTTATTGGTTTTACTGTACTGTATATCGTCACTGAAAGTCTTTAATTAGTTCAATTTAAATGAATAGATTCAGTCAGCCTTTAGTACGAATTTTATATTTTTTTGGTTTTGTTGTCACTTGTGAAGCATTTTAGTGTGTCTAAAGCAAACCTTAAACCTAAAGCCTTATGTTCTAAAGCCAAGGTGACGTGTTTGGCTTGTGCCCGTGGTACAGAGGGAAGCAGAAGTTCAGATTCCAGAGTGCCTGATGCAAATACGATAACTTCAATAAATTCATCAAGTGCAACAGAATTCTGATGACATCCTCATTAATTCAATCTGTACATGAATGGTGTGTAGATGCAAATATTGATTATTAATGATCATGTCACACATTTTGTTTTCGGTCAACACAAATGTGAATAGCAATGCTAGACAGGAATGATAAAAACAAATTGAACAAAATCTGTCACATTTCAATTCTATTTTTCATGCTGAATGATGGTCGTTAATGTCACTGATGTCACATGACAAATGGGATTATTTCTGTTAGATTGTAATAATAATAATACATTTGATTTATAAGCGCCTTTCAAAACACTTAAGGACACCTTACAATCAAACAAGAACAATAAAACCACAGATAAAATTATACATAATAAAAGAAGAGATGAGTTTAAACTGAGTATGCAATTTTAAATAGGTGGGTTTTGAGATGATAATAAATTAACGAGGGGAAAGTGTTCAACCAAATTTGATGTGTAATATTAGACAATCCGTTTAAAGAAATCTTAAAGAGATTTTGTTGTTTATTTCGTGCTATCTGATATTAAATGTCTGTCTATTTCCAATAGGTTGGTGCCTTGAAATACGAGTTTGCACAAAACCCATTGTATCTCAGATCATCTTTCCCCAATGAAATAAAAAGAAATTCCAGTCACCTGTTCTGGCCTCACCACCCAAAAAAATAAATGAATAGATAGCCCAACAACAAACATTTTGAAGTGCTTTTAATAGGAAAAGAAATGGCACTCTAGATTATTATACTTAAAAATATGTAGTAACATCATTAAATAGAATGGAAAGATCACTGCAGCTCCTTCTGGTGTGCGCAATTTTGCCTCCGGGGGGCAGTACAATATTGTCATACAGACAAGATTCACACAACTACGGTGAGTACAGTATTTCGTTACTGCAGTAAAATGTTGGTTTTCGCAAAGGATACATAATATCTGCTGTCAATACATTATTGCGTTTGCATTAAACTCGCGGACTTAAAGGCACTTGTGTAGTTGTTTTGGATACACGTAGTGTAATTCTCGTTTTGTGTTTAGTTTGGAGTGACATTAAAGAACTTGAAGTCATTTTTTAAAGATGTGTTCTTTTATCTACCAAACTGCTGCTTGTTGTGACGTGAGTCGAGTTGAGTTCACTCACTGCCGGTGTTAAGTCCCCTTTAACTCGAGTAATTCTATTATGATGCAAAATCAATCATGGCTATCAAAATTTCTACATTCTTCTCGACTGCAGATGAACCGGTAAAAGTGCTACCAAGTGATGTGTGCCATCTAGTGGTTATTATAATTTAAAACCGATCAGGTGTGGTAAGTGAAATGTTTTAATCCCTGATCTAGATAGTACGATTTGTTGCTAAAAGTGTACGATTACAAATTGTAAGTGTCCTCAAATGTAACCCATAATGCCTCTGTGACAAGCCATTAGAAGGTACAAATTTAGCACTGTTTTTCAGACGCTGAAAGCAAGTAGTCAGAGCCGACAACGTCAGTGTGAAGAGCATATCCATGTTGCGTTGTTCGCGGGATGAAGCGCATGGCCAGGCTGTGATCGTCTTCAACTGGCTGCTGGGACAGGTCGTTGGTCTGCTTGATGCTGTTGACTGTGCAACCTTGGCGCGGACACACGCTGAAACGAGACAGGAGTGTAACCAGGATGGCCTTCATCATCACCATGGCGATGTGCTTGCCCACGCAGGAGCGAGGCCCGCATCCGAAGGGCTGGAAGAATCGTTTGGGAACCTGGTAAAAGAGACGTTATGTTGAGGTTCAACCACGATGTGTTTGGTTGGTAGTAAGAGTACTGGCGAACTAACCGTTTTGTCAAAATTGTGCAGGTTGAATTCTTTGGGTTTGGGGAAAAATTCCGTCTTGTGCATGAGACCAATGTTGAGAATGATGTTTGTTCCTTTTTTAACGCCGATGCCTTCAATGTCGTCATCTTCCAGAGCTTTGCGCATGGTGAAGTCAACCACCGGATGGTACCTCAACGACTCGTTGATGAAAATCTCCAGTACTTTCAGACGTGAGTAATCCACATTTTCTGCTCCACTTTCGCCTGCGTCGGCAACGGTAAAGTGTGAAACAATAAAAGGCTTTATTCCTGACATTAAGAATAAAGTAAATATTCAAATGCAATCTTTTTCAGTCAATCCCCATCATCTGAAAATCACATGTATCAGCCCCGTTTTCTGATCACGTGATTGGATCGGTACAACCATACACACAATGTCTTTGATCCAATAAATCAGTCCAACAATGTGTGTGTGTTTTTTACGAGAGAAAAAAATAGCACTGTATAATACTATACAGTGCTATTTGTGAGCAATAGGGACTGGGCCTGCCTGCAAATAGCATGGCCCAGTCCCTATATATATATATATATTCACACACACACACACATATGGATGTAAAACAACATACTGATGACGGCGTCCATCTCCTCTACCAGGCTGTGCTCGGTGTCTGGGTTGTGTTTGAGCAGCATCAGCATGAAGAAAAGGCTGATGGAGAGAGTATCAGGAGCGGCGATCACCATCTCCAGCACACATTGCCTCACGTCGTCGCCAGAGAGTTCCCCTTGGTTCTGTTCAGTTCAATCAGATTGGGTCAGTGTTCTTTTTTTCTTTTTTTTTTAATGATATAATTGGAGCCTCAGAAAAACCATAGGGCAGGACACAGTCAACCTATTTGTAATCTATTACCGTAATGTCTGATATTCATCCATCTGTTTCAATCACATGTGAGATGGTCAGGATTGTGGTGAGCTACATAGACTATCTCAGCTGACTTTGGTCAAAACGAATTAATGGATACTTGAAGTGGATGCCAAGTCAAACGTTGACGTCTATTGACTGACCAAAACCCAATTACAGTACTAACCTCACCCATCAGAGGGAGTGTGCCCTCTGCTGGGAACACTTGGTACTGCCCTTAGCTCACTCATTTCAATGGGGGCCGGGCGGCATATTTTTTTATTTACTACAACTTTTTGAACCGTGGCTATACGACCCTCTATTCATCCAGAACGGACGTCAAAATACCCGTTTAGAGCCCTTCCATCGACCATTTAGTTTAACACCGATCTGCGAGTTACAGTCCTAGCAGGACTGAGAATTGAGAATTTGTAATTTCTGATGTTCAATAAAGTGTAAAAAAAAAAAGTGACATCATGAGGAAATATTTAAAACAAATAATTTAAAAGAAAAGAAGGTGCTTAGAATCTGTTTGGGTGGAGTCAAACTTTAAGGTGCACCCCCATGTTTAACCACTCCTGCATCTGCGCTCTTCAGCCAGGGCTACTCACATGGGCCTGCATTGGGAACATCAAGGCCCACCTTTTTTCTGCATTTGGTCACGTGATATTCGCAGGCGAGCCCATGGGTACTTGAACGTCAATTTCCATCGCCGGCAGGTGGCAATGCTTCATAAAATGTCAGCCTCCTTTATTGGTGGAAGACGGACAGATTATTGTGCTTGTCCCTCCTGGGGTGGATGCCCGGGGCCACCGCCACATCAGCTCCCACTTGGCACGCTATTGCTAGTAAATCGTTGCCTTAAATCAGCTAGGATAGCCTCCAGCTCACCCGCAATGCAAATAACAACGAGCAGTGATTTGGACTCTCTGCTCTGTATTCATTTTAAAATCCATATTGGTACCGATACAGTGCAGGGCATTGGCGCGAATGACAGCATTGCCACTGACAATTGAACAGGTGATAAGTCACCTGCGCAAAGATAAGCTCCGTTGCAAAATCCAGCTCGTCATCAAGCTTCTCCGATTCTTGAATAGTCTTTCTTTTCAAGTCGAGAAGCATCTCCATTGCGTCTTGAAGCTCCTGGCTGTTGATGGAACAAAACAACTGTCAAGTGCATGACCATGAGTACAGTCGGAGTCTGTATTTCCTATTCCTCCAAGGATAGTCTGCTCTATGTATCACACAACATATGATTCTGTTCTTTTGTTGTTGTTGTTGTTGTGTGAGCGCATCTTACGCTGATTTTTTATGTTTATCGTAGAGCCATCCAATTTTGAAGAATATATCCGGCTTAATCAGAACCGCTTGCCAAGTCTTGAAATAGTTTTGAATTTTCATCAGCAAGTCCCTCTCTGAAATACACAAAGATCATTTGGATTGGCAGTTTGACAATCAAATTATGAAGAAGCAGGACTGCAGAGTCTCATCTGACCGTTGAGAGGCACCCTGAGGAAAAGTTTGTTGGAGATATCCACCACGATGGCTCTCAGCAGATTGAGAGTGTCCACGTGTCCCGAGGTGTCCGTCATGTCCTGGAGGTGATCCAAATGTTCTGCTGTGGAACTCGCGCAGATGGACGCTGTCCTTTTAAGACCGGGTCCTGTTAGGGCTGGCAATTCATAAAATGTGTCAGACATACACGCTCAAACATGTTAAGGAGTATTTTTTTTCATATGCTTACATTGAATTGTATGTACTGTATATACAATTGTATGAGGATAACACTTGTCAACTGAAAATGTTAATCAGAGTTTGCTTAGTGTGTCCCTCAATGCTTTTTGATGCTGATTTAAAAAATGTATGTACTTTTCTCAAGTCACATAAGGTTTTTTAAAAAATATATATTTTCAGTCACCGGGCACAATTGGACAAACAAACTTTTGCGATGACAGTCACCCATAAGGACAATTTAGAGTGTTCCATTAACCTTCCATGCACGTTTTTGGAATGTGGGAGGAAACCCTAGTACCCGGAAAAAACCCACGCAGGCACGGGATGAATATGGAAACTCCACACAGGAAGGCCGGCGCCGGATTCAAACCCACAACCCTGCACTGTGAGCCACAAGTGCTAACCAGTCGTTCACCGTGCCACCTCTATTCATTTATGTTTGTGATAATTTTTCTCCTAAAACGCATTGACAACAAATTTTTTATGGAGTTTTTGATGCGCACACACAAAGAATTCCTCACCTTTCAGAAAATAAGTTCTGACTTTTTTCCAGAGTTCCACATCACTGTTAAAAATGATTCCCCTCCCTTCCATCCCAATGCACTCCAAGCCTTTTTTACTCCCAAATCTGGCCACGTAGTGGGCGCTCCTCAGGACGTGAAAAATGGCGGAGGACCTGCAAGAGAAGTGTAACTGATGACACCATCATGCAAAAAGCTGTTTGACCTCAGAGCGGCTTGCCTGCTGATGATGAGGGTCTCCTCGCTGTCGATCCACACCCGCACAATGCTGCCGTATTTGTTATTGTAGTAGTTGCTCGCCGTTCCAATGCCGGTCCAGATAAACCGAGTATAGGAAAGAAACGGACCGAATCCCGCCATAAAGGACGGACCTGAAGGAAGAGAGGAAAATTGCATCGGATTTAACTTTCTATAGTGCTTCTCATGGTCACAATTATACAATAGTGAAAAGAACATTCCCTAAATATGAATACAGTAATCTCTCCCTCCAACAGGTTGTTTAGGGTTTGTGTTCTTGTTTTTTTTTCTTTGCACAGTTTTAAATGATTTTTTTCCCTGTCGTGATTATTTTGGGTGTAATTCCACAGTCTACCGCTAGATGGTGGCACACTTTTTTGTTTGACACAATGTAAATTTGAAAGAAAAAGAATGAAAAAAGGAAGTACTGTATTTCAGATCAGTCTTTTTGCTGAGGGTTGTTAAATGTTGACATTTTTTCAATCCTGCTTTTTGCCCGTACAGAAAATGCCAGCTCTGAGATGAATTGATCATCTAAAATTTGGGATACGATTGTTGCTGTGTATTGTGAGATGGTAAACTAAGTTTGATTTTACCGGAAAAAATCATATTGAGGGAGCGATGCACTGTTACATTGTACAATATTTTCATGTTTCACCTAACTCTCTCGTAATGTATTCTGTTAAAATGTGTTTTTATTATTTTGAAAGTGTGTTTAAAGACAGAGAAAATGAATTTCCCGAAATGTGATAAAAACATGCCCCGGTAGGAGGATAGTTCTTTAGTGCAGATTTCTCTCTACCGCGGGGGTGGTTTGGAATGTAACCCCCACTAAGGATGACTGTAATTCATACTTGGATTAATTGTTGAACTGATTGTGAGGTGTGCACAATGCCTTACATGATTTTCCTCACAGTGCACATTGGCATTACCTGGTATGTTTGACCAGTGTGTCCATTCCCAGGCAGTGAGGAGCAGCAGCAACAGAAGAAGAAGCAGTAAGGCAACAGCGTCCGACACCGGGTAACCGTTGGTGAGCACCTCCAGGAGTGACATGATGGCACCCAATGTTTTGGCCACAGAGCAACAAACAGCGACTAGAATCACTGTTTAAATTCAGTAGAGTAAAGTTTTTTTTAGCTTTTAATTCACTCTTCATAAGAACATAACATTTATTTCAGTACCAGTACAATGTATTTTAAACTTTGATGTGCAGTATGTTTTCATTGTTCATTATATAACCTCCGTGACATGGCTGCCACAAACGCACATGTTTTGTACACAGCATGTACAGCGTCAAAAGAAAGTCGCCGATTGTTCAATGCTGGAGCTTTCAGCTTGATGATTTCAGATTGAGGAGCCGACGATGAGAAGAAAGGAGCGTCAGCGCAGAGCGCCGATGCATATGTGGAACTGGGAGTCGCGGCTTGGAATTGAAGCGGATTTACATGGGACAGGAGAAGTGAGCCAATCTCTCCTTTTCGTTAATGAATTCTACAGCTTCTTGTTGCTACAGCTTAGCTTGTAGCAGACGTGTGCACATTGCCGCATGACGTCTTTGATCCACTGGTGAAAAGGACACTTTGATTCGCTCCTCTTTCATCTATTATGGCTTCAAACAACAAAGTGTATGCAGGAAAGTGGTTAAGATTGCACAATTGTCTGTGTTTCATGTGTTGTCTTGTATTATTTTGTCATTTTTTGGTCAACTTTTCTTTTGATGGCGGCGCGGACACCCGCAGCGGCTCCTCTTGTTTTATGTTGAGGGGGAAGAAATTTCATCTGTGCTGTATGTTACACATACGTACAGCACATTTGACAATAAAGTTGTATTCAATTCTATTCAATTCAATTCAATTCAGAGGAGCTCAAAAGGAGACTGATGCAGGAAAAATGTGGAAGAGCATAAACAGCTGAGCCGTAAAATAAAAGTTGAGAGTCAGCAGATAAAGAATAAGTGCCAGGCACGCTTACACTGCAATAATAACAGAAGTACTCGGCGTTGTGCAGCCTGTGGCAAATTTACTTGTGGCAATTATGTAGGCGGACTTCACCTTGTGACAAATGTGAGATGTGAAGATTGTGTGGAACAGGGGTGCCCATTACGTCGATCCTGATCGACTGGTAGATCTAGGACTGAATACAAGTTTGCCCGCCGTAAAATGACTGGCCATTATAAAACTAATTTTCATGGCAAATAAATGACTAAAAATGTCTCTTGAATCAAAAGACAAAACAGGATGATTGTGGAGAGCTGTTGAGAATCAAACACGCCCAGGGCTGAGCATGCACAATTAGCAATTCAATGGAGACAGAAAGAGTACATTGAGTGGAATTTGCAAGTTCTGAAAGAGGGAGGGGGAATGGAGCAGAAGTGGAAAAACCCAGTGTTAGCAGAGTTACTTCACAGCACGTGCAGATTGGCATCCTTCTGCCTAACATCCAAGAATGACACGTTGAGTGAGGCGTTTTCTTCAGCCATGTATCGTCGTGTTTATTGAACAGGTGGAGAGAAGAGAGAGGAGAAGAGAAAAGGCGTGTCCCTTTTTACAGGGCCGACCACGTCACTCACCACGAACAAAAATAGAGTTATATTGCCCTCTACTGGCTCAGTCGTAAAAAGCAATCATACAATCCCAACACCCAGGACTCGTTTATAATCCCAACAGGGAGACTTTAGTCTCGATACTGTTTCCCCCCACAGAAACTAAATATTTGAAACACCCTTAATTACTTTCCATTGTTTTGTTAAGTACCCATCAACGAGACACAGCTGTCCTGCACAATTTTCTTCCAATGACTTGATTACCGACTAGCCCCTCTCCTTTCAGTCCCCACCTGGACAAGGTAGTGCATTGCAATCCCTTGATTGAAATCTGGTCTGAGTTGTCGCGGGAAGACTCCGGTGGATCTATATTCTGTCTCCGGTGGCAGGAAGGGAGATGTGATCTCAAGAATGTTACATTCTTAGACACCGAAAGCCTAGTCCAATTCCAGGACAGCTGTGTCTTTGTCAGTGGGTAAGTACCCACTCGTCGATGGAAAGTAATTAGGGTGTGTCACATTTGGTTTCTGTGGGGGGAAACAGTCTCCCTCTTGGGAGTCTAAATGTTTCAATGTGTGTTAAAACGTGGGTTTGTGTAATAGCTTTATTTAATGGTTCAGAGCGTGTGTGCTTTTAAAGGTAGAAATGTCATCCAATGTTTCTGACTTTGGATGACAACCTTTAGTCTTGAACAGAAACCAAATATGTGACACACTAATTACTTTCCATTGTTTTGTTAAGTACCCATGCACAATTTTCTTTCAATGACTTGATTACCGACAACCCCATCTCCTTTGTTCATTCATTTTCCGAACCGCTTTATCCTCACTAGGATTGCGGGGGCGGTGCTGGAGCCGGTCACAGCTGTCTTCGGGCTTGAACCGGTTGCCAGCCAATATTCGCGACCTAGTGACAATTCGGAGTGTTCACTTAGCCTGCCCTTTCAGAAACTCCACACAGGAAGGCCCTGGAATCGATTTCCAAGGTTTGATTGCAATGCACTACCTTGTCCAGGTAGTGCTAGTTGGTTTCATTGAAAGAAAATTGTGCAGGACAGCTGTGTCTTGATGGGTACTTAATAAAACAATGGAAAGTAATTAGGGGTGTGTCACATATTTGGTTTCTGTGGGGGGGGGAAACAGAGTCGAGACTAAAGTCTCCCTGTTGGGATTATAAGTGTTAATATCGTTTCCCCTCTTATATTTTAGTGCAGTGTTAAGAGTTAAACTGTTGATAATGTTTTAGTGACATGCAAGAAAAGGGGAAACCAAGTCAAAAAAGGTGTTTCCAATTAGAAGTACTACGGGCCCCCACTAGTCTAAACTCGACATTCTGAATAATGCTTTGTGGAATATTAATTAAGCAGTCATGTGACAGTGGCAAGCTAAGCCCTTAGGCACTTTAGTCATTTTCAGTCGTGAGCAAATGGCAAAATGGCCGCCCACTGTGATGGATAAAAACAGGTGGATTTTCTTTATTCATATGTCACATATGCAATATTAATTGGAAAAGTGTGTTTTGACGAGTCACTAGAACTAACATTATTAAATTGGAGAGGAAAAAAAGCCACATATTATTGAAAGTTGCCCAACTAGTCTAAATACACCGCACACTTTTATTCCTAAAGCAAACAACATTTTGATTTACTGTCCAAAAAAAGCACGATTCGCAAGATGTCATTTTAGTCCTTGAAAAAGGCACATCGTTGTCAGGTGACATTTTGTTTTGGCTAAAAGCAGAGAATTATGTGTGCTTTTGATTGCAGAATGTTGATGCCGGTCTTTGTGAATGTTCACGTTTGTTATCCAGGACACAGACAGTTTGGCAAGTTTCACTGATCTTGAAATCCATGAACAGCTTTCTACCACTCTTCCACCCTCTATAAAGCACGCACTGTTCAGCACAGTGCTGAAAGCCCACTAACTTGTCATTTTTTCAACTTCTTTCTTCAACCAACAGTCCCAACTGGTTCATGAAGCATTTTGATTTGAAACTTCATTTTCTAATTACTAGTAATTAGCGTTTTGCCTCTGGGTAACTGGGTTTACAAGTTCCTTCAACATTTGGCAACATTTTTGAAATGATCAATTTTATTCAACTATAGCTCTTGACGTAAGTGTAAGTAAGATCTGTCTCGCGCTGGGGTAGCCAAAGTTTGACCCATTTTAAACAACAAAGCTTTATGTTGTGTTTATTATTTTACTTTATGTTAACTGTTTTGTTAAGCGCTTTGTTACAGCTGCAACTGTTGTGAAAGCGCTATATAAATCAGGATGTTTTGTATTGTATAACATTATTGTATAAATGTTTTTTTTTTACTTGACTTCCCCTCTAAATATGCTTTTCATGAATAAATTGTTATTTTTATGAACACCTAGGCCTACTAGACGACTGTATTTTAAGTTTGGTCATAATTGTGGAACTTGGAAGGCTAAAGTGTTTTTTGGGGGTTGGTATATGGTAAAAACTTTGAGAAGGATTGATTTACAGTACATCACAGGACCTGTCATCAAAACTGAGAAATGTCAGCAATTTCAAACTCGTGAACACAGTTAATTTTAGAGTCAGTCTATAGCTCAATAATAATGTATTGATGACATAAAAAAGCATACTGGGGTCAGCCCATATCATTTAAACTGCACAATTATGCCCTGATTTTGTTTTTGTGTTGCATACTTTATGTTTTCCTTTTAATATCCATCCATCCATCCTTCCATCCATTTTCCAATCTGCTCATCCTCACAAGAGTCGCGGGGTGTGCCGGAGCCTATCCCAGCTATCTTCGGGCAGTAGGCAGGGGACACCCTGAACGCGGTTGCCAGCCAATCAAAGGGCATTCACTCATAAAATCACATTTCAGAAAAACAACAAACGGCAGTTTTAATAGTCACAATTTACAAGTCTAAATTTGTGTTCCTGGATAACAAATTAAAAAACCACTTTCTGTAAATTGTAAGAAAAAGGCCGTTTTGGTACTGTTTTTATACTATACGCAATATAGTTCATAAAACAATTCTTATTTAAGTTGCCTTGCTCACCTTTGCGCTCCACCGATGCTGCTGTCACGTTGGTGTGCCGTCTGAGGGGATGCAGGCTTCCTTCACTTGTTTTATAAGATGAGCTCCTCTCTCCAGCAAAATAAATCACTATGCTTTCAGAGTTACTAAATCCTTTATTTTATTTATTTATTTTTTATAAAAGGCTTTCACTTTCTTCCTTGTTGCCTAGAAACACATGCAGTTTGGCATCTTGAGTACTGAGCAGAGCACATCTGAGATACAAAGCGACCTCAAAAAGAACTCACCCCACCCCGCCAAAGAAGTGTTTTTATTAATAAGGATGAAAAAGCGAAGCTCTTCAATTTGTCTTCACATGGCCTTGCTGCATATTGAGTTTTGTTTGAAAGGAAGAAAGGAATAAAGCCCGCTTCCCAAATCTTTGGAGTGAGGAGTCTTTTCAAGGGGAACTTAATTAGCTGGGGCAGACTGACCCGTGTCAAAGGGAGCGAGGATTTAACTGTTCCAAAAAGGAGAATAAACGAGAATAATGAGTAATAAATCAGTCCATGCTGCAGTTACTGCACAGGGCGGATAGAAAATAATAGCTGAAATTGTAAAGTTGAAAAATGGAGAAGAGAATTAATGTGGATGTTGGAGACATCATTCACGCTCGGTGGCCGTGAACGCATGATCTTGATCAACATATTGCAACGCTTTCCACTGTTGCCAAGTTGGCCCCAAAACCTCCTTTGCTTGTTGTCGTAGAGGGTGACAGGATTGGAACACTCACTGTTGTTATGCATCATATATATATATATATATGTGTGTATATATATATATATATATATATATATATAGTATAGATATCTATCTATCTATATTCAGCCATCTCGTTACCTCTGCTTCCCGCGTCCTAGACGCATAATTTTCCCGCAAGACGCACATTTCCAAATAATGTGCGTTTTTGGGACGCGAGGAAATTTCTCAGTCCAAAAAAAAAAAAAAACTACGGCGGGCCTGAGGATTTCACGGTAACCGTTGTTACCGGTAGCGTGTCGTTTCCGTGGCGTCATTTGACGGTACCGACGGCATCGTTTAACCATAAGTTGTTTGGGGACTTTTGAAGTGTTATTCCTCTCTGTTAGTTGGATTTGAAAGAAACAAAGAATGTAGAATGTTGTTGGAGGTATTTCCTGCTCACTGTGTTTACAATCACCTTTAGTGTCCCTCACCCCCACCACTTTTAGGGTATATATATATATATATATATATATATATATATATGATTGGCTGGCAACTCATTCAGGGTGTCCCTCGCTTACTGCCCAAAGACAGCTGGGATAGGCTCCAGCACCCCCCGCGACCCTAGTGAGGATCAAGCGGTTCGGAAAATGGATATATATATATATATATATATTTTAGAGCGAGAAAGTAAAAGTAAACAGTTAAAATAACAAGTTCAGAATATGGTTGAGGGGTGGCATGTAGTGCCAGCGTTAACTATTGGTCGTATGTAAGTAATGCTTATCCTGTCTGGGTCACGGGGAGCTGGAGCCTGTCCCAGATGAATTGGGACAGGGGAACACTACATCCTGGACTGGTCATCTTGAATAATACACTTAAATAGATGTTCTCTTGGTTGCAATTGTGAATTTAAGTTCACAGTACCTTTCTGTCAACCATTTACTAACGCACTCAAGCGGACACGGTTAAACCGCTTGGCGTTTTCCAAGAACAATTTTATTAGTTGCGATAATCTTGAGAATATAAAAAAGTCAGCTGGAACATTCCAAACCATAAATCTCAAAATCAAAATGCATAGTTTGGTAATCAAAAGCATCGAAATCAGAGGGGGGAAAAAATTACTGTAAAAGCAACGCAGACTCACCAAATCTACATTTGGCACCTGAGTCAAGTCAGCCAATGTGTCTATGGCAGGGGTGTCCAAAGTTGGTCCTGGAGGGCCGCTGTCCTGCCTGTTTTCCAGCTCTCCCAAGAGCAACACACCTGATTCACATCATCAGGAATGTTCTAATGCTGCTCCAGAGCTGGTTGATGAGCTGATCATTTGAATCAGGTGTGTCACAGCTAGGAGAGCTGGAAAACAGGCAGGACAGCGGCCCTCCAGTACCGACTTTGGACACCCCTGGTCTATGGCATTCATGTCAACATTTGTACTTAGACTAATTATAATAATAAAGTACACAGTAAAAAAAATATGAGCATGGCATCATTAATATTCACTTGGGGGAATGCCACACTGCCACTGGAAGTAAACATTTAGACCTCATCGTCGTTTTAGTGAAATGGCAGCAGTTTTGAAAGCTCTTTTTTTAAGAAGAGAACTTCTTAACAATCCTTTCTACTAATCAAAACCAAACAGAAATGATAGCACGTGAATATGCAAATTATATAAATAAACACGGAGTAATCAACTTCTGGCTACTGTCGTACCACTCGCGCTCGTTTGAATTTATTTTTAACCCATAAATCACAGTTTGTAAGTAAGAAGTAAGTCTAAAAAACATGTTTTTTAAAACAACTTCGTCACATCATGTATTTATTGACATCGTACACTATTATGTCCGCACAATGTCACACACAGTTAAATTATGAACGTTTATCTTAAAATAAAAACACCGCCTTCTGACGTTCTGAAGAAAGTCATACACGTTGACCATTGTCAAGACCAGTGACATAGAAGGCGGGGAAACGCATGATTTCAAGGATATGATTGGCATATGCTCAGACCAATGACGCAGCTCCTCGTGTGTCGTAAATTTAGACGTTGTCTCCCTCTACCGTCAAAGCTTAAAAACCACCACATAAACACATCTCGTCAAATTTGGCTTCTCTCGAAGAAGAGCACCTCCTTCCAGAGTGTTGAGCAAGCACAGCAGATCTGAAACAGAGTGGATACGCAAGACTCCATGTCATTTTTCTACATAGCGAAATCGCTCCGACGCGCAAGCAAGAAGGCGATCTTGCTAGTTAGCTATCTCGCTAGCCAGTCGCAGTCGGGGCAACCGACCTACTTCATAACCACGCTTACATCATACCTGGGAAGCAGTGGCCCCAACAAGCCGACGCTTTCCATTCCACGCGACCCGTACTGCGATATTAGTATGTCAACATAGGTGGACCTGTCACAGTGAACTATTGAGAATTGAAGCCATTTTTTTCAAGCTAGGGAGCTGTCAAGACTACAGCTGGTTTCGTCATTCCTCGTGAGTAGAACCAGAAATGGCTTTCAGTGGTGCTGCATTAGTTATTTTTTGCCAAATGGCATAGTTCAACCATTTTTTAAAAAGCTGTCACTGTGCCAGATTTCCTCTCCAAGACAGTCGTTTGATGAGGGACAAATATAATGTGACGCCGGCCCAGGCCTAGCTTATATTAGTTACCTCCTGCTGACATAACCTAGCCTTGCTGCGTTGTTTATGTGTCGATATTTTGTCTCTTTATTCTAGATGTCGGTATACGACGACATTTAAGAATAATATCCCAGTCGGTTAGTGTTTTCCACGTTGTTGAATAACAAACTACGTACATTACAGTCTTTATTAGCCAGTGACCTGGTGTGCTAACGCTAACCGTGACGCTGTAGTTATGAAATGCTTGAGCTTTGCACGCCATCGCATCCGATGACAGCAAAATGTTCATTCAACCACTTTGTGCCTGCAAATGTGCTTTCAGGATTTTGACATAAAAAAGGAGTTATGTCCTGCCCATGTAGCTCGGCTGCAAGGTTGTTCCTAAATACAGCTCATCGAGGTAAGGAATGCTGAAGGCTGCATGACATTGTTGTTTTGCTAAGTTGGAGCAGAAAAGTAGGTCTCAAGCTAATAACAGAGGGCAGTTTGTTTTGACATGTAAAGCGGCCTAAAACGCACTGTTTTTTTTAAGTAACGCGTTTGACACGCAAACCAATCGAAATCAAATGCCACAAGGTAATTTTATTCTATTCTATGATTTGTAGAACGAAACACATTATGACTTTGTCGACGTGTTCCCCGTAACGCGATGGGCAGACATTCGTTGCTGCACCGTCATAGTCTAATTCAGTTACCCTACTTTTGGGCCAAGGCCATTGGTTGCTTGAGTAGACCAAAATTGTACTCAAGTAATATTACTGTTACTTAAGAAGAGTAAGACTGAGGGGGAAAAAAAAAAAAAATCCTCCAAAATATTTACTTGAGTAGGTCTTCAGTACAAATAAACTACTCAAGTGTTGACCAATTAGCAAATCACTTAAGTTTTAAAATAAGCCTGAATGTCAAATAAGACAAAAATATAAAATTCAAATGTGCAGTTTCAGATATTGCCCATAAGTATCGTTTTACCTGAATCCAATTGCTGGTGTCAGGCAAGAATCCTTGCATTTCTGCTTGTTGCGTCATTATCGTGGCATCAGCCTGAGCAAGGCATTTTCAACACATGAGATTGGTCACTAATTTACTTTTTATTCCTTGGGTGGTCAAACACGTCTTTTTTGTTGTTGTTGTTGTTGTTGTTGTAGGTTTTGGAGAAGTTGACTTTTGCCTTTTATTGCACATTTTGAGTCGAAGGGTCTGTTGCTATGTCCACTCTAGGATTGTCCTGCTCACGCTTGCAGTTTTATTCACTGAGTCGTCATGGTTCAAGGGACGCTCATCCACCACCCCACGTGTGGGTGAGATCATTTTCTGAGACTGCCATCTGCTTTGCCTCCAAGGATGGCACCACAAAGGACACCGGCAGCGATGGTGGAAAAGTAATCCTTTAGAACCCCTTCTCGTATATTATTTGTAATGGCCGTCTGCTCTGTACATGGTTAGTGAGGGTGGTTATGTACAGTACCACAATATCGTGTCTACACAGAAAAGCATCAGTGAAGCGAAGAGGGCCTCGGGTTCCGGAGGTTCCGGCAAGGGAGGGAGTCAGCTCCGTTGCCCCAAATGTGGAGACCCCTGCACACATGTGGAGACCTTTGTTTGTGAGTAAACACGCCACTAGCGTAAATTGGCCTGCGTGGAGGAAGCCGCTCAGAGAAAGACATTTCTCTAACCCGGTCCATAAAATCAGGATTGAGACTAGTTTAAATTACACTTGGAATATCTGATTGTGTATTTGCACTATTTGAGCTCTGCTGTAATTGCATAACCTGTATGCAAGTGATTTCAGCTTGTGGCAATGACCTGTCGCTCCATTCCAGACTTCTTGGAAATAGGATAAATATACTCCGTGAATTTCCGGGGTCTGACCTCAAAGCATTCCAGTTGAAAGTAAAAAAAAAAAAAAAACCATGGCTGACAACCTCACTAACTGCAAGCATGCTTTTTTTTAGGATTTGACATATATTACAGCCACTGCGCTAAAATGAAACGCACTATGAACCTATTGTTAAACTAATAACTGAAGATGTCAATGAAAACCATCACATTATATTGAATCTAATTAGATTGTGCCCATAATTTTGTAGCTGCTCAGTATCTAATTTTCTTTTTTATGACTCACTTTTGAATCATTTAATTGAAAATTATAAATGGAGATATGGATTTTTTTTTAACTTTTATAATATTCGAAACATATTTTCATTGGTCATTGCTTTTGTCTAATTTGCTGTGTGTCTGGATGTCTTTTTTTTTTCTCTTAGCATCAACACGATTCGTCAAATGTGAAAAGTGTCACCACTTTTTTGTGGTATTGTCTGAGATGGACTCCAAGAAGGGACTAAACAAGGAGCCCGAGTCTGCTGCGGAAGCTGTCAAACTGGCTTTTGCACAGAAACCTCCCCCTCCACCCAAGAAGGTGACGAGCAAACCAAATGAATGAAATAAATGCAATTCCATCCGCATGATTTATTCCATTATACATTCATGCTCATTTATTATCCACCCCCTCAGATATACGCTTACCTTGACAAGTATGTCGTGGGCCAGTCCTTTGCTAAGAAGGTGTTGGCCGTGGCCGTGTACAATCACTACAAGCGAATCTACAACAATATCCCTGCGGGCAGTCGCCAGCAGGTGGAGGTGGAAAAACAACCCTCTCTGACACCTCGGGGTCAGTACTGCATTCTTGCCAATGTTATGTTTCCTTTGCCGGGTTGATATTTAAGGAGCTCAAAGCTTACTGGATCTGAAATTGAAGAGGTAGGTTTAGAGGGAATTAGTTGCTTTGCGGAAAAGGCAGAGTTGACTGCCGCCTACTTGTAAAAATGGAGAAGTGATAGCGGCGGTTGCGTAATTTTTGCTTCCCTGGTTGAGGCTGTATAATTTGGCATTTGTTCAATAATGATGTCACACAGTCTGAACTGCATCGTAGGCGCTGTGTTGCTAACGTGTGTAGTGGGTAATGATCATATTGATGTGAGCACTTTGATCCTCTCCCTGTAGAGCTAGAGATGAGAAGACGAGAGGATGAATACAGATTCACAAGTAAGTGATCAGGCCGCTATCATTATTCCTGTCCAGCACGTACCTTTTACTTGATTGTTTTGCTGTTTCGTTGCCATATATTGTACAAATGCCAAAATCTTACAGACCTGATTCTTTATCGGCATCTCTGTCCAATAACGGAATAATAGAGGTTGAAATGATGATAACTATTCCTTCTGAAAATGGAAATTGATTTTTCTATCGCTTTATCATGAAAATAAGTCGTTCTTCTGTGGGGACATCTTAGAGCAACGGGGAGGAACGCAAAAGTGTTATCAAACTTTAAAAATATTTTCTCAAGAAGATTAAGCGGAGCACTCGTAAAATGTAAACGATGATAACATTGGACAGTTGCAGACTTATTTCCCTCACAACAAATATTAGTCTACAATGAGCATTACATAAGACATACGGTATTTCCATATTAGTGGCTGGGAAATGTCATTTACTCTGCGAAAAATACATGTGATTGATTAGAGGTGAGGAATTGTATTTGTACAACTGGACTTTTAAAAGGCAACGCTTTTTGACTTGTGTAGAACATTTCATACACAAGGCAACTCAATGTGTTTCACACAAGCAAAGACACAGGAGTTAAAAGCATTCACAAACACAACAGTTAACATTCAGAAGCAATCAAACAAAAGTAGCTTACAAACTTACTCAAATAACATACTTTGACAACACTAAAGCACATGAACAAAAGCACCAATCATTTGGAAGAATCTTTCTTTCCCAATAAAATAAATGCACAGCATCACGTAAATCTGATCAAGAAGCATGGCGAAAAACCTTCAGTTTCAGTTGTACATCAAAGTGAGCGTGTGCTAGCAGTCCACGTCTAACGGTGTCGAATTTTATGCCAGCTGGCATGCGCTTTGTGCCTTGACCTCCCTCGCACAAGATTTCAAAACTGTGCCAGGTACTCCGCAGACAAAAATATAAAGTATCCCACTGACCTACATTCACATCTGCACTTTGCTATTTACACTCATGCCCTGCTCACTTGACACATCCACGCTGGCACGGACTCTGACATGATTATTTTTAGTCTCTGTCTACTTTATATGACTGCTCATTGAACAACTGAAGAAATGACCCGTTTCAGTGTTGCTGTTTTGAAGTCCGCTTCGGGGCTAATTGGAAATCTCCTCACTGCTTGCTGTCGTTTGTGAAATTTCTTCTCACAAATGGAATCAATCTGTCATTCAATGTAACCAGCAGTTTTTTTTGTGTGTGTGTGTGGTTGCAGAGTTGCTGCAGATCGCAGGGATCAGCCCCCATGGCAACGCTTTGGGGGCCTCCATGCAGCAGCAGAGCAACCAGCAGGCGCCCCAAGAGCGAAGGGGCGGGGAGGTCCTGGACTCCACACATGCCGACATTAAACTGGAGAAGAGCAACATCATACTTCTTGGTCCAACTGGCTCAGGTACCATATTTCCACAACTGCAGTGCTCAGCTTGTCATGTTTCACAGCACTCAACAATGTTGTGAACTTCAAAGTTTCAACGTACAAATGGGCCGGTCGGTCTTTTCACAGGGAAAACGTTGTTGGCACAGACGCTGGCTCGCTGCCTGGATGTCCCCTTTGCGATATGCGACTGCACCACTCTCACTCAAGCCGGTTACGTGGGAGAAGACATCGAGTCAGTTATTGCCAAGCTGCTGCAGGACGCCAACTACTCTGTGGAGAAAGCGCAGCAAGGTGGGTCGGGCTAGGGGGAAAAGGGGGGCTATGCTTTTCAACACCCCTCTGCCCACAACCTGATTGAGTTTCAAGTCATATCAAAGTTGTAGCTGTACTTAAAGCCCGTGTGCTCTAAATGCATCAATGTCCTTGTAAAAGGACACCTCAGCAATTTAGAATCACTGTAAGACTTTAAGATTAAGATTAAGATATCCTTTGTTTGTTTTTGGAGGTGTACCTAATGTTTTGGCCAGAGTGGTTCGTTTTGTGAGTTACACCATGAAATTAAAAGCTCAAATAATAGCAACTCTGGCTTATTACAGAAAATACAATGCACGCGAGTGGCGTTTTGAGGAAAAAGGCACCGGTTGACCAAGTTGCATGTCTGTATGTGCAGGTATTGTGTTTCTGGATGAGGTGGACAAGATCGGCAGTGTGCCTGGCATCCATCAACTGAGGGATGTGGGAGGAGAAGGAGTCCAGCAGGTCAGAAATTCAAGTGCAGCTCTGCAAGAATAGTTCATTGTTGGGCTAAATGTGTGTGTGTGTGGGGGGGGGGGGGTGCAATTGTGATTTACCATACAATTTTTTATTCAAGGTCCTCTTCTACCCAACAAATATGTTAACAAAGTGAATCTGTATTTCATTGAATAATATCAAATAAACATCAATGTGGTCCTTTGGGTTAGGCCGGGGGTTGGCAACACGCGGCTCTGTAGCGACATCTAGTGGCTCCCTGGAGCTTTATAAAAAATGTTTGAAAATGGAAAAAGATTTTGATAGTGGGCTAATATAGCTCAAATAGATATAGATACATGTTGCAGCTCCGAAAAAAGGAGAGGTGTGGTGTTGGTTTACACTTTATTTATGCTTTTAACAGTCTCGACAAACGCAGACACGTCTGCGTCCGACTCCGTGCATTCTCTCTTCTCGTTCGACTCGAGAGGCGTTCAGAGACAGCCTCAGAAAAAAGGAAATTCATGATCACTTCACTGACACTAAGAAAAGCGAAAATAATGCACCAAAACAAAAAATCAAGTGAGGAAATCACAAAATAAATTCTATGGGGGCGTTTGTGAACACACAACAAAGGAATGAATACCATCAACAATTCTGAGACAGTCCAGTCTCCTCCATACATACAGCATGTGTTTCCTTCATTGTAAGTTTCATAAAAGGCTTTTATTTTTTTGCGGCTCCAGACGTATTTGTTTTTGTTTTTGTTTTTTGTTTTTTGTCCTATATGGCTCTTTCAACATTTTGGGTTGCCGTTCCCTGGGTTAGGCCAATGCTAAAATAAATGCAAATGAACCACACATTTATGTTAAATGTGCCTCAAACATGAAGAAGCAGCACGTCTTTTTTGCCCCAAACATGTCTTTTTGCTGACGCTGACATAGCTTTTTGTTTTTTGTCTTCCTGTCAGGGATTGCTTAAACTCTTAGAGGGTACAATTGTGAACGTTCCTGAGAAAAATTCCCGAAAGCTGCGAGGAGAGACGGTGCAGGTGGACACAACTAACATCCTGTTTGTTGCCTCCGGTGCCTTTAATGGACTTGATAGAATCATAAGCAGAAGAAAAAACGAGAAGGTAATTCTTGCACGCCCGTCCACAGACGTACGTGGTCTTGTTTGCGTATAATTTTATCGTTGTCATTCCTTGCAGTATTTAGGCTTTGGAACCCCATCCAATCTGGGCAAAGGTCGCCGTGCAGCAGCTGCAGCAGACTTGGCCAACACCAGCGGCGAGACGGACACGGTGGCCGAGATTGAGGAAAAGGACCGTCTGCTGAAGCACGTGGAAGCCCGAGACCTGATTGAATTTGGAATGATCCCGGAGTTTGTGGGCCGTCTTCCCGTAGTGGTTCCACTCCACAGCCTGGATGAAGAAACACTCGTCCGTATCTTGACGGAGCCGCGCAATGCTGTGGTGCCTCAGTACCAAGCGCTCTTCAGCATGGATAAAGTAAGGAAGAAGCAGCTTTGGGAGAATTATCCATGTTTTTCCAAATGTTAAACAAAAAAAAAAAATGTTTTTGATTTCAGTGTGAACTCAATGTGACCCAAGATGCCTTGAAGGCCATCGCTCGCATGGCTCTGGAGAGAAAGACTGGAGCTCGTGGGCTCAGATCAATTATGGTGTGTAATTCTGAATTGTGTGTCAAGAGTTTCCGTCATTTTTCTTCAGACTTGTTTGTGAACAATTCAATTGTAGTATTATTTTATGTAGCATTTGGGCATGGGCAAGGTGAACGCAAATACGATGGGCCAAGAGTTCTTTTGACTTTCTCCACATTTTGTGAAGGAACATTTATTTTCAGGGTGAATCCATGAATCTTCATGACAAAACTGAGCCGCATGTGACAAGAGTATTCGGCCGAAACGATCAATAAAATGACTCGGAATTTCTGCTGGAATCTCACTCTCCATAGAAATAAGCTTCAAAAGCAGGATGAAATGATGAAATTGATCACGTCACACTTGCAATGTTGGGTGCAATGTGTCTATTGCAAAGCCAAACTAACTAATAGCGGATGGGCGCCCCAAGTGGACAAAACAATACCGGCAGCTCACATACACATTTTGTATATTACTAATGCTGAATCAGCTTTAGGGCAATCAGTTCTAAAAAAAAAAAAAAAAAAAAAAGGCTAATAATAATCCACAATTGCACTGCTAATGAAGATAAAAATACAGAATCCCCCACCTGACTCAAAACATGTTCATTTTCCACCACAGGAAAAGCTCCTCCTGGAGCCAATGTTTGAGGTGCCGCACTCTGACATCATGGCTGTCGAGTTGAACAAAGAGGTCGTCCAAGGGAAGACGCAGCCCAGATACATCAGGTCAGCCTCGCTTTCCATGTGTGAATGTGTTCACTGTAAATGTTGCGACGGTCATCTCAGAGTGATTGACCGTTCTCCGCAGCGTTGTCTCCCACTGCTAGCGTGACAAGAATGGGGAGAGTCTTACAATACAATTTTTTAAATAGATGTCGTAAACCTAAAACGGGCTCTCTACGTGTGTTGCAGGACTCCGGCCAAGGAGCAGGCAGAAGAGGACTACGATTCTGGCATCGACGAGGAGAACTGGCCGCGACAGGCGGACGCTGCAAACAACTGAACCACGTCAATCCATTTCACCCAAAGACAGTTTGTTACTGCCCTTTGTGATACCAGCTCGGGGTTTTCTTTGAGGCCCCACAAAACAAAATATGGACATTTTATTGGGGATAATGAAGGTGCTTGTGCCTGACGATTATGTCATCATGAACAAGTAGTGTAACAACCTGGGGTCCTTTCTGTCTGTTTGTGTGTGTGTGTCTGTATGGGTGCGTGCGTGTCTAGCAGCACACTTGCAGGTTGGACCTTTTATATTATTATTTCAATCTCTGGTGATTGTTAACATTTTATCTATATAAAGATAATCCGTTTTTTTATTTGTGAGAGAGCGTTTCTAGCAAGGTAATTTTGTTTCTTTCTCTTGTGACTGACGGCCCATGTACAAGGGAAGCAAAATAAACAGATGGGCCCCCCCCCCCCCCAAAAAAATGAGAAGAATGAAAGGAAGGGGCATGTCAAGTGATGCCCTCTATCAGGAGGTCCTGCTATTCTATAAGCACGTCAATCATTTGATGAGATTTACCACCATTGTCAAAATGGTGTCCACACTATTCGTACAGTCCGGCTGTCAATGTGCCGCTCTGCTTTTGGCAGTAATGTGGAAACTGATTTTGATGACCTTGCAAAAGAGAGCAAGACGTGAAGCAAATTCACTCGTGCGAGAGGTGATGGGGGAGCTTTTAAGCAGCCGCAATGGTTATTAGTTCATGTTTGGTGTTCAGCCCGCTTTTTAGACAATATACTGTATGTCCGTACACGTGTTTGATCTCAGACTCAAGGGCTGTTCAGCAAACTGGCTTTAAGTCATCCATCCATCCATCCATTTTCCGAACCGCTTCATCCTCACTAGGGTCGCGGGGGGTGCTGGAGCCTATCCCAGCAGTCTTCGGGCAGTAGGCAGGGGACACCCTGAATTGGTTGCCAACCAATCGCAGGGCACACAGAGACGAACAATCATCCACGCTCACACTCATACCTAGGGACAATTTAGAGTGCCCAACGAGCCTGCCATGCATGTTTTTGGAATGTGGGAGGAAACCGGAGCACCCGGAGAAAACCCACGCAAGCCCGGGGAGAACATGCAAACTCCACACAGGGAGGCCGGAGCTGGGATCGAACCCGGTACCTCTGCACTGTGAAGCCGACGTGCTAACCACTGGGCTACCGGGCCGCCCGGCTTTAAGTCAATGACATTTAAAGTTTTATGTGTTTATTTCTCTCATCCGGATTTTCCATCACACAAAAACAAAGTTGGAAAGGACATATCCCAAAAGGACTTGATATAGTTTTATGTCTCTCTTGCTCCACCTTTTAGTGACGTCATATTCTGTTACTATCGAGTGGTCTTTCATTAAGATGCTCTTCAACTGAACCACACTGCTTATTGTCTAAAATGTGCTACGGCATCATTAAACTAGACCCTGCTTTTTAGTTTCCTTTTCTTTCAAAACCGTTTTCTCTTTGTTGTCTGTTACACAATACCATTGTGAATCCCACCACATACAATGTCATTGTTCAAAATTTAAATAAAATTTATCTGTATACACTTTAGCCTCTCGTGTCCGTTTTGATTTGTGGCAGGCCTTGAATTTGATACCTGGCTGGGCCTTAAGTGTGGATTTAATCCTTCGAATGCCACATGAATACATCACATTTATAGAAACGATCGTGTTGCGGGAAGAGCGGCCTCCTCTTCCCCGCGTGTTCGTTGAATTTCGGACGAGGAGAAAGTTGGTTCTTCAAATACAGGCTGGAGTCAATGAACAGTTCCTTCGAAGGGTTTAATTTCTTTTTCTGCAGTTTCCGAATTGATTCGGGCTCCTGAGGGTTTCAGGTTTCAGTCAGAAAGCGTAAAAGAAACACATTCATGAGATTACGTATACAGTACTGTATAGAGACAATATGATAATGAGAGGCGGGAAGGAACGCCTGTTATGCAAATCCCGGAAACAAAGAAAGTAACATGTCATCTGACCCCTTGTGGCTGGAAGAAGTCGGGAGTGGTGAGGTGAGACCAGACCACCACTACCCACCAGTGGCAGGAACACAGATACTGAGTTAAACATGTCCTATGAGCCCTAAAAGTGGTGGGGGTCGAGGGGTACAAAAGGTGATTGTAAACACCAGACCTCCAACCACTACAAATCCACTAACAGAGAGGAATAATACCTTAACAATAGATACAATTGATAGTCTACTCTGCAAAATCAACGGCATCACATCGCGTGGCCAAACAAATAATACAGATACTCGAAATTAACTTGAGGTAACAGTTCCTCGGCACTTTTGAAATATGGTTGTTAAACATGTCCTAGCCTGTTGGAAGCACGGCCGCCATCTTTAAATCCTTTAAAGAAAATGGAGAGTATAGGGATTCAATATTATGATTTCGGATGGAATTGAAAGTTAGTGCTTTCGCTCGTGGTTGTTAGGCGATCATAAATGTCCAGGCTCCAACGGTTCACCTCGTGCGTGTGGCAGACAGACAGAAGATGGTGTTCCACTGTGTGTGTTGCCACCTTTATGTAATCTGTTAATCTTCGGAAAGTGGTGTCCTTGTTTTTTCTCCCTCAAGCATAACCTTAATCCACCTTCAAGTCTGTATCAAAACAACCACAGTACCATTTTAAAACGGCTTTGAATGTGCATAATGGAAGTGCAATTGTGCAATAATGTTCGAAGTAACAAAGTAAACGGATAATAACTCTTTCACTGTGCAATAGTGGAGTGAGTATCTGCCCCTTTTTATTTTATTTCAATATTTGAAATTATTATATGAAAGGAACATACACTTCTTTCTTCAGCCTTCTGGTCGCGGTTTCAAATTTTGTGTGACGTTATTTCGTAAACAAGCTCTGCGCTAATGCGGTTTAATCAGGTTTAACCCACGTGACCACGCCGGTGTTCGCCAGTCATTGAACAACTCGCCGGTTCGTCTTCATCCCGCCTGAGGCCAAAACACTTGACAGAGGTAAGTGCTGAAAAGCAAACAAAAATCCAAACCCGTGTTTAAAACGGCGACTTTGAAAAACGAACCCGAGTTTAAAACCTTATTTTTAAGCACTACCCCTAGTTTAAAACCCTACTTTGAAACCCAAACCCTAGTTCAAAACCTTAATTTGAAACTCCAACTTCAGTTGAAAACCCTCATTTGAAACCCCAAGACCAGTTTAAAAAAAACAACAGAAATTTAAACCCTAACCCTGATTTAAAACTCAAATTAAAACGTACGTACGTTGTAACCCTTAGTTAGTTTAAACCCCTAATATAAAACCCCAACCCTCGTTTGTGTGTTTCCACCAACATAGTTCCGAGCAAAATTCCATTTTTTGGAGGGAGCCGATGAGCACTCTGGAAGATATCCCATTTGAAACGCCACTGGGCTCACTGGGGCAGGATGTGTGCTTGATGACGCCTCCTGACATCTCTGTGCCTGACTGTCTTCGGATAATGCAGGAAACTCAGGTCACGTCTCGCTCCCGTGCATACCCGAACCGTTTTACATTCGCAATAACCGCCTCAAATAGAATGGTGCTCACGTTTGATTGACACCTGCAGAGAGTTATTTTCGTGTCACTGACCAACCATATACTGTAATACCATGAATGAGTTTAAACGCAATACGTTATTTACCGTACTTTGTAATATCTGCCTATCATTATATCTTTCACACAGGAAACACACAGCATAATGTATACCATACAATTTATAGATGGAATCATTTGTAGTGACTTCTCAAACACCACTTTAGTTTCCGTGACAGACTATATACACGCGCACCCCACACACACACACACTGGTATCACTTTAAAAACTGTATCCCTCCTTTTGCTTTGCGGTGACGATGTTTCAACGTTTTCCTTGTACAGTACTGCTTCAATCTGGAGAAGCTAATATTAACAGGCCAGCATCCCGCCGACCAGGCTCCATCCTGTCCTCCCTACTGGCTGATGATCATCAGCCCTCATGAGCGCCGCGGGGCCCCTCACAGGCCCGACGACCCTTGGACCTCCTCCAAACCTCGTCGCCGCAGTCGCAGCTTGAACTCGTCGGACGTCCACTGGCCGCACCAACGCTCGCACGGCTTCCGCAGCTCCGACTCGGGCGAAGAAGACGGCTACTGCGAGGACAACGAAGGCTCGTCCCCTGAAGACAGTTCTCAGGAGCACACCGCCGGTCGAGAGCGGCCCCGCAGCACCGCCCCCTCCTGGGTCAAAGACACGCACCTCGGTTTTCCCGCTCTGTGCCGCCGGGCCGAGTTGTCACCGAATAGCCACAGAGGTGCCTCGACATCTCCTGATCGCAGCGGGACCAAGAAGAGGCAGCGTGCACAGAGTGCTATGGGCAGATTGCACCCCCAAAACAATTCATCAGCCAGGGCGCATCCTGGAAGGCTGCAGCTGCAACGACCCTCCTCTGCTGGCCCCGTCATCAAAAACCGTAGGCAAAAGGTGGGCTTCTTTTACCCTCCCTCCCAAAATCTCTCTTTCCTGCAGACGTGGCTAAGTTACAACTGTGGCTAACATAGAAGCACTGACTCAACTCCCGGACAGAGGGGAATGTATTAATCGTACAGACTTTCAACTGTACTTCAGTCCAAAAAGTAAGCACAAGGCGTCCAATGTGTGCACTTGCCTGCTTGTGTAAGTAATTGTTCATCTTCATGTGGATGCTGATCAGGCCTTCAGGACCGGAGGTTTCCTTGATTCAGCCACGGAGCTCCTGTGCGCTCTCAGCCAAGAAGAGAGGGAGTTGCTGGAGGCCGTCACTGACAACGGGTACCCGTTACGTACGGCGATCTTGGCTCTGCAGAAGACCGGATACAGCAGTCCAGATAAGGTAGAATATATCTCAGCGTCGTTCCTGACGCTAATTTGTTATGGAAACCGGTGTGCATAAAACATTGTCGGGGGTAGACTATAAATACTGTACACAGCACTTGTATTGGCTCTCAATAGCAAGGTTCTTAAAGTTAACAAAAACCCGTAACGACAACTGAAATTGAACATTTCAAAAAATCGTGCACTTAATAAAATACAAGACGCAAATGTTTATAAAAAGAACCAAAACTAACAAACCACATCTTACAATGATAAGATTAACTACAACTACAATAATAGTGAGAGTGTCCTTTCTTTTAATTCGTATCAATTTTTGTCATACATAAGCTTTCGAGGTTCATTTGAAATGTTTATTCATATATTTATTTTATTCCTGTATGCCCATACCGACAAGGAAGGTGAAACAGCTCTTTGAGAATTGTTTACTTTACTACACAAAACACTCAACAAATAATGTACTTTGGTTTTTACAAACAAAAATGAAACCCTGCAATTTTGAAAAAAATAAAAAAACAAATCTGCTTTAAAAACAAATTAAAATGAAGTGCATTTTCAAAACAAAAAGTCCAAATGAAATAAAAATAAGGAAAATCACAAAAGTAATCTAACCTTGCGTCTTTGTATTCATAGATATGCATTGAATCTGTATGTTGCATATCGTACGTAAATACCAATTCATCACTTCATGCTTTTTTGTCTGTTTTTGTTCTTGAACATGCCTCTCTGTTGTAAATTAGAACAAATAATACAGAACAAAGTAGCGGAAAAACAGTCAAATGTTCTGCCAGTAATCGCTCTCTTTGTTGCTGTGTTCGGGGACAAAAACAGAAGTCATTTTATCAATGATATGTTTTCGAAAATCATTGGCCGGTTAATCAACTATCAATGCTTTCCTGACAAATATCGTAAATAAAAATCCATCGCAATTGCTTTTGTTATGTCTACACCATTCACAGCCCCAGATTAAATACAAACCATTCTTTTAACAGCTCTTAAAATACCTGACAGCCTGCAATCATCTGTGCGAGTTGGGCTACGACGAAGCTCAAGTGGAGGAGGCCTTGGAGATGTTCCAGAACTGCGAGAGCAAGGTACTTCCCTCTTGGGGTTTTAGCCCTTCAGTGAACACAAAACCGGAATGATCCGACAATCACGGTTGCGATTCCGATTCCAGGCTGCCGAGTTTCTGCTTCTCCTGACTCAGTTCAACGAGATGGGCTTCCAACAAAGCGCAATCAAAGAAGTGCTCCTTGTTCATGAAAATCATCGGGAAAGGGCTCTTGAAGAACTCATGACCCGCATGACTTGAACGGATCACGTAGGCAACTGGTGTCGGACGGAAGGTTTGATTCGGCTTTGAATTTGTCTTTACATTGAAGTAATTTAGAATTTTTTGGGGGGGAACAAATCCCTGGTTAATATCAAATGAAAAAAACTCCCTTGACTTTTGATTCCAAAACGATTCCGCCATCTGTAGTGTACGTACATACTGATGTGCAATGAGGTGATTTTAAATTTACTGTAATGTATGTTTCAGTCATAACTATGATGTGCGCTGGGATAAAAAAAAGTGACGCTTCTGATGCTATAAAAAAAAAAAAAACATAATCAATAAACAATAGGACTTCTGTTTAAACATGTATTTTATTTGTAAAAAGGTGAAGTGACAGAAAAAGGGAAATGCATAAAAAGAACACTAAAAAGCCAATAAATGTTCACACACCTGCCACAAATATACACACCGGCGCCCCAGGAGTGACAATGTAAAGCCTGAGTAAAAATGAAGAATCCAAATATTCGTATACTTGTAAAGCATTTAACATTTTTGGGGTTGGGGGGGTTGCATTAGAAAAGTTTCCCCACACAAACAGCAGGGATGAAAGACTTTGGTCACTGTTGACTGACAGTAGAGTTGAGCAGTCCGGACTTCACATTCGATACGGAAGCCTTTGACAGGTCCCGCTGAGACAAAAGAGCAAAGTTCATTCAGTTCGTTGTAGACAGGAGCATGCATGAAATGTTTTTCTTACAACACCGTGGCGTCCTATTTAGAATAGGTTGGTAGAAATGAGTTGGTGCTTTTTGAGAACGTTTGGATTTATTTGAATATAAATTAAGCATTATTTAATGCCACAATCAGAAGGACAACGTATGAAGAAAACAACCGCTGACAATTAACTAGTTTGCTTGTTGGGTGTTACTTAGAAACTTCAGCAGTACTTTGAAGTAGGGCTGGATGATTAATCGAAATTTAAACCGTGGTGATGATGTGGAGTACTGTCGATCTTTAAAAATATTCAGGGGGACGAGGGGAGCGGTGCAACGCGCAGAACCGCGCGGTGTGTTTACAATTGCCAATGTTGCTTACGTAGCAAGGTTGTAGCATGTAATTCTGCTACCGTTGAGCATGATTAAACTGATTAATGACACCCTAGTCGGAGTTGACTGTAAAACTAAACAAACAAGAGAAACAATTGCACATATTTTTTGTTTTGATACAAAACATGCTTTCTTTTTAAAATATCGCGAGCGCTAATGCTAAGGCCAATTCAATTGCCAACGGGAAATTAGCATCGACTATGGGAGTGATATTCCTTCAAATAATGAATATTCACACACAAACGCTGTGGAAACACACACGCGTAATGTAACACTAAACATAGGAACAAATACTCCCCAATCTGTGTGTGTGTGTGGGGGGGGGGGGGGGGGGGGGGGGGCAACAAAAAGACAATACAATTCAATCACAACACTGTTCTCATTACGCGCATACAGTGAAACTCCTCTCCAACGAAACCTACATGGGTGAAAATACCCCCTAGTGTAATTTTTTCCCCATGCATTCAAGCCATTCCCACTTTTCTGCTCCCCCTACGATGAAAAATCCCCCTGTTCCGTTATACGAAATCTTTTTCTCTGCTCGTGCCTCGCGAAGAAATTCAATACAACAAAAACAAGCCTCCCGCAAAAGTCTAATCCAACCTCCGCCAACAGCGACCCCTGCTGCTTCACTCCGAAACTGCAACTGCAACCACCACACTGGTTTACACATGCGCAGTAGTCCAAGAAGTATTTCGTTGCATTGCTAAAATGGCTACAAAACGGACCTTTGGACGCCAAGCAGCTAAGCCAAGAAGAGCTGTGACACTGGAAGAGAGGGTAAAAGTGATCAAAATGAAAGACAGAGGAAGCAAAATAAAAGACATTAGCCAAGAAATTTATGGAAGTTAAAGTGAATGCTGATTGTAAATTTTGATACAAATTTCGAATACATTGGCTATACAGTACAGTACAGTACAGTACAGTATGAAGTGTCTTTGGGATTAGGATTGTTAGATTTAGATTTAAAAAATCATTGATTTAAATTTAAATCAGATAAAAATTAACAAATCAATACTTTTATTTTCTATCAATTATTTTTTCACGAATGGATAGAAAATTCTAATGTTGCTTTCCAGCATAACTAAAAAATGTAATAGATTTTTGGGTCTTTTTTTCTTAGTTTTGTATTATTAAATGTATGAATTACACATTCATAAGGTGTTACAGTACTGTATACAGTAGACATATTCATTACAGTACTGCTATGCTTCTGGTACATTTTATAGAAGTAAAGTTTGAAATGAAATTATAGATACAGGTATTGAAACTTCCTTTTTTACAAAAAAGTAAGATTACTTTTTTAAACCAACAGACAAAGTGGAGTGATTAATATAAAACAATTGTATGTTAATGTTAAACAATATCAAATAAGTGTATGCTCATATTGATGCACTACGTATTGGAATAAAAATAAAGAATACATATATACGTTTTGTGTGTGTGTGTTTACATCTGAGATAACATTTGCTACAGTGAAAAACCCCCTGCTGTGAAAAAGTTCTTGCTGCAAACATGATTTCGTTGTAGAGGAGTTTTCGTACTGTACTCCATCCATGCGCGGCACAATACTGCCCCCAAGAGGCCAACACGTGCAGGAACAGCCGATATTTCAGGTCGAGCTCAGTAAGTCCCAGGACTCGTGGAAATAACGCAAGATAAAATAATCACGATAAAGAGATAAGTTAATGCTGATTCAAGACTTAGGTGAAGGCAACGATGCAAGGCATCAAAAGGTGCGGATGTAGCAGAATGGAAATGCAAGAGGCTTGAATTTCACATGAAATTGACACGGTCATTTTTGTACAGGACAAAAAGAATTGTGTAATTTAAGTATGCTAAGTTTCGAAACCAATTCATTGTTTTCATAATCGTGATTCAAATCTCAATCAAAATATTTGAAATAATTATTTTGTCTATTATCATCCAGCCCTGCTTTGAAACAGAACTTTAAGGGAAATCGTGTCTTTTTTCCATTAAGGATCACAGCATTGCCACCATGTAACAGGTGTCGGTTATGTGCAAAGCCAACGTGTTAAACTGCATTTACCGCAAATTCCGAATAGGAGCCAGCAACGACATTAAAGGTGCAATCTTGAGTATCCTGAGACCTGAGTGGAGTATTTCGGGGAAGGTTTTCCTTGTTGCGCTCAAGTGCGCGGGTGACCTTTGCGTGCCCGGGAGTTCGCAGGCCAAGACCCTACAAGTTAAGTTGAAAGGACTTTGGTATAGTGCAGAACTTGTGTCCCGTGACAGCAAACCGCAATGAACTGTACCTTACTGGCAGACAGAGGTGGCCTCTGTAGGGAAGACTGGCACATGGTTCCCCCAAAGCCTGAACCGAGGAAGCTGACTGGCGTGGAGATGGTCGACGTTCCCATCTGCAGAAAAAAATAAGAGCAATATAATTTTTTTTGGGGTGGTTCCACTTAACCGCAATCATTCACGCCAGAAATACAAAGTGACCTTTCTTTGTTTGCCCGGTGTGACGTTTCCGACGATGCGCCTTTTGGATGGCGTCCTCACAGCAGTTCCGTACAACATGTCCTCCTGAGTCTGTCTGCTCTTCTTCAGTTGCTGAAAAAATAAATTACAAAAATTGAACAAACAACGCATGCTGATGAAGATTTGACAAAGCGTTTGGTTCAAGCTTTCACATACCCGCTCCATTTTCTCTTTCTCCTTCTCGCTGTGGTGCTTCTCCCACTGCTGCTGCACATAATCCAGGAACTTCTGTCCATTGACAAGAACTCTTTGCCTTGCTCTTGCTCCCAAGAATCGATTTGGGCCTTCAGAGTCTTTTCAAGCTGGCGACAGAAAACAGTCAGAAATACTTGATGCCAACCTTCTTACAAAACATGTACATCGAGGCAGTCAAACTCATGACTCTGTTGCGAGAGGTAAAATCACCCACGGTTGAGATCTTGTGGTCTCAGAAGGGGGAAAAATCATCTATAGTTCTGGACTCGAGTACATTTCAGGCGTTTAACTTTTGCAGGAGTTGAATCAGTTCTGCTACTTTGCCCCAAGCATCTGTACTTGTACTACTTTTACACAGTACCTTGGGCAAACTTTTCTGCAGGTCACTTCGCTGCTTCTCCTCCTTCAAAAGGTTCCCACCTCTGTTGTTGAATCTGGACATATCATTAGCTTTCCTCTGAAATGAGAAATGAAGTCCGCGTGAACAACCATCACCCAAAAGATGTCGACAGTCCTTCCAACTATGCGATGTACTCACTTCTAGTTCCAAATACACGGCCCAGTTCTCCTGCCATTTTGTGACGCCTTCAAACAATTCTTTATGGTCTTCAAAGTAACTCTTCAAAGTGTTGACTTCTGCCTCGTGCAGGTTGAGAAGCTCCTCGGTGAAGTCCTCTGCATACACAATCACACACTGACAATTGCTCCACCCACCGGAAACTATTAGGCACACAAAAGGAATGGCACCTCTCTTTTTGATTGACAACGTCATTTCACAACATCGATTATTGTGGTTGTAGCTTGAATTGCACTGACAGACACTTGGGGGGGTTCCCTAATACTTTGGCACTCATATTAAAAGGGACACTTGGAGGTCTTGAACTTTGGCACTGAAATAATAGGATTGTATGTAATATGTGTCAGCACTTCAATTCACCCCCCCCCCCCCCAAAAAAAAATCTGAAGTGATACAACAGGAAAAAAGTGCATTTTGAATTTGGGTAGAGAATTCTGGCATAGATTCCAGACATTTAGCAACGCTTAAGTTTTGCTTGAAGTAATATAGGCAGACAGGCAGCCATGGATCTTAGCTCCTGCTAGCTCCCGTGGCTAACAACACTGAATGCAGCTTGGTGGCTAAACAGGCCAGCTTCGCTGAACGAGATCAGCTTCTTAACCCGTCAGACACGAGGCTCCGTGTCACAGACGGACGTCGTCCAGGCGGCCGAGATGGTCCATGTCCGCTGCTAGTAAGGCAGCCAGGAGTACGAGTTTCAAAGAACATGACCAGTTAAGTGTTTTGGGATCATAGTTGATGGTAGATTTACAGTTTCAGATAGGCAATTATAAGACTTTTTTTGTGAGGGCGGCAGCAGCAGTTGACAGTTTCCCCATTCTTCGCAGCAGTGCTCAGTTGCAATTCTCTTTGAAAAGTAGAGGAATTATTGTACAGACGGAACGCGTGACTTGACATGACATCCTCCGTGTGTGCCTATTATTGTGGCCTATAAGCGTGCATGCATAGCGACTCCAGCTCTTTCTCTCTACCTGCACATCTACCCGTCTATTGTATAGTTGCAGGAAAGATTGCGCCACCAAAGCAAATCTAGTTACCGTCATGATACTGAAGAAAAGCCTGGCGCTGTTCTTGACTGTAGAAGCACGTTTCCCAGTAAAGCGAGATCTCATTCCTGACGGCCTCAATGACACTTTTCATACTCTGGAGTTTGAGCAGTTCAAGACGCTGGACCTCAGCCTGGAGCTAGAGCCAATGAATACAAGCATTAATATATTGTATATATGACACATTGCTGCAGGGTGACATTTTTTTTTTTAACGGATTAACATTTCTTACTGCCTCAATGTTGCTCTTCTTGGACTTGATCATGTGCTCGGACAAGTTCTCTCTGTCCTGCAGGGGGATCTTCAGCCTGTCCCACAGTTCCCGAGCTTTAGTGCGAAGCGCTGTGCAGAGCGCCTCATTCTCCGCCTTGCGCTCTTGCAGCTGGTACAAGTTACAGTCACCGGTGTTATGATGTAAGACATGGATGGGGCATTATCCGGATCGAACGAAACACAGCCAAGTTACCTGGCCAAGGAGTTGTTTCAGTGCGCCGATGTTGTCGGTGGAGAGACAGAAGGCCTCCTCATTCTCATACATCACGTCCTTTTCAAAAGCAGTCTCAGCCTGACGCTCCAGATCATCCATGCATACGATTATCTCCTTCTTGAGACTCATAAATTCTTCGTGACGACGGTCCTGAAAACATAAGCTAGGTAAAAAAAAAGTGTGAGCAAACCATTAATTGAAAAAATAAAATATTGACACCTTTTCCTCAGTGAGGGCATCCACATGGGCACGGTAGTCATCTAGTTGCTTCAGGGATGGGACTGACTCGCGGTCGATGCTAAAGGGGGTGGTGCACATGATGTCACATAGTTCGCGGTCTTTGCCAACAAGACTCTTGAGGTTGTCCATTCTCTGCCTCTTCTGCTCTTTCATCTGCTCCAGACGAGTGCGGTTGTTCTTCTCCAGCTGCAACATAGTGCAGCCCTCTTCCTCCTTCACACAGACCCACACACAGAACATTAATACTACGGTTCAACCAATTAATCAGTTGGCTGAATTTAAAGTCAGATATAAAGCCCTCTCCAAAATAATCCCAATCTGATGGCGTTTTGCTGTAGAAATACGGATACATGAAAGAGTAAATGCTGTTCTGTTGCTGTGTGCCCACGAGATAGAGATCTGGCTCAATTGAATCCAATATGCATGTTGTGATTGCAGCAAACATTGATATGTTTTGAAATCCACCAATCATAACGTACCTCAAAGGGGGACATCTGAAGTTCACTGCACAGTAGATGAAGTTCTTTGCGGTAGGATTCAATGTTTTTCATGACTCGCTTTTTGAGCTCCTCTTCTTCGACTATCATTAAGTCCAGCATACCCTGCAGTGCACATGAAAATCCAGACGTAGCAGAGAGAGAGAGAGAGAGAGAGAGAGAGAGAGAGAGAGAGAGAGAGAGAGAGAGAGAGTCAGTCATCAACTACCAAGAGAAACTGTTAAGCACTTATTGCAGTGATTTTACTTTGATGTGTCTGTGAACCACATTAGTTCTCTGGAGGCGTTGATCCTCTGAAATTCCCATTTCTTCCCATATATCCCGTAACTTGACCAGAGCTCTGTTGAGGTAGGCAACAGACTCCGCAGCATGGACTTCACTGCAAGACAAGTAGACAAAGTGTTTCTCATGCAAGTGGCAAGTTGCTTATAATCGCCATTTCCTTTGAATGCTTTATTTTAACTATGCGTTTTGTCATTCGCTGGTTTGTTTTATATTTTCACTAATCCTGCTTACATGTTGACATTCTTGGACGGTTATTTCTTTGATAGTTATTTCTCTGTCCCCGTGAAACACTCTGGATTTGTCCTCCTCTGTATGAACTCTTCATCTTTGGTCTTCTCTTTATGTCAATGACGAATATTGACAGGTAGAACAATTAAATGCCCTTCTGCACTTGATGACACATGATAAAACTAAAACCTGCTGCCATTCATACAACAGAATAATATGTTCGACTAAACAGGCTCAGATTTACCGAGTATATCGAGACAAGCTCATCATAAACTAAGTAATTTATTTATTATTTTTTGTGACACTTTTGTTTGGTGATGCGCCGTTAGATTTTTCGAGTGTCGAATACGTGCTTTGGCTCAAAAAAGGTTGCGAACAAAGCGCTACTATACGGCGAAGCTAACACCAATTAGCCTTTGACGCGATGTTGACGATGCGGTAGACGAGCTGTAATAAGAATTTTGATTCAAAATCACGAGCAGTAGCAGCATTCACGAGGGCCCGTTAGCAACGCTGGCTCAAGGTTAGCCCAATACGGTCGTCAAATAAAAAGGCCCAACTCGCTACTTTTGCTACGACAGCACTTGAACTGATTACAGATGAGATACCTACCTCCTTCTCATGTTACCAAAGCAGACTATTCCCAAAAACTAACGTCCGCACCGTGTAATTCCGTGTCAAACCGCAGCACTTTTCGTAAGTGCGGCTACTGGCCACCGTCTCCTTTCCGCTATCAGTTGACGTTTGAAATTTGCCACGACGGGACGCGTGCACTCTGATTGGCTCAGAGTGATTACGTCATTCAACAAATCTTCCGCCCTCAGTTCACGTGTTACATGCTTAAATTTTAAGTAAGAATGTAATCTTTATTTTGGTTTTAAAAAATAAAATAAAAATAAAATTATATATATATATATATATATATATATATATATGTATATATATATATATATATATATATATATATATATATTTCAAGCACGTCGGCTTCACAGTGCAGAGGTACCGGGTTCGATCCCAGCTCCGGCCTCCCTGTGTGGAGTTTGCATGTTCTCCCCGGGCTTGCGTGGGTTTTCTCCGGGTGCTCCGGTTTCCTCCCACATTCCAAAAACATGCATGGCAGGCTCGTTGGGCACTCTAAATTGTCCCTAGGTGTGAGTGTGAGCGTGGATGGTTGTTCGTCTCTGTGTGCCCTGCGATTGGCTGGCAACCAATTCAGGGTGTCCCCCGCCTACTGCCCGAAGACAGCTGGGATAGGCTCCAGCACCCCCCGCGACCCTAGTGAGGATGAAGCGGTTCGGAAAATGGATGGATGGGATATATATTTCAGTATGTTTTACCATGTACATGTAATTATGGAGTTGAACTAAATGTCTGATTTTGTGTTCGTGTGTGTGTGTGTGTGTGTGTGTGTGTGTGTGTGCGTGCGGACTCTTGACTGCAATGCACGTTGATGAGTTGCTTCCAGTTTGTTAGCTGGGAAAAGCTCCAGCTCCACGGTGACACTCATGAGAAAAAAAAAATCTGGAGAAAATGAATGGATGGTTATATAATAATGATTGCAATCCATTTGAATTTATTTTTTTTTTCAGAGGCATCTTCATTCAAACTTTATTTGCAAGGAACACCAGCCCACCACATGATCCCCTTGATGTATGAATTCTCTGAACTCAACTGTATTTATAGAGCATTTTCAAACAGCCATAGCTGCATACAACATGCTGTAGATGGAGCAACATATATACAACAATAAAGCAATAATCAGGAACAAAGACGGTAGTAGGCACCAAACAGTAAAACTAAGATCAAATCTGAGTCACGCTGAGTCAAATGCCAAAGAATACAAGTGAGTTTTGAGGCGGGTTTTAAAGATGGGCTTGCCGAATGTTCAGTGGGTGGTCACAAAACCTATGAACAGTATTTACATTATTTGTCCCCTGGCGTCAAATAATGAAATTAAACAATTTGAAAATGTAGCAAATGTAGCAAATGTCGCACAGGAAGCAAATAAATAGTAATGCAATTGCAAACCACACAATACCTCATGGAGAGTATGAAACAAACTATTTTCTTCATTAGTTACAGTACTGTTGTGAATAGAGGTTCCTCAGAACTTCTTCACTGAACTGGTAAGTCAGCTTCTTTTTCACCTTTTGAATCTCACCGCTTTTACCATAGTTCCTTAGAGCACGAGCCATTTTTTGATAGGTCATTTTTTTGCGATTTCCTTTTTGGACTCCCCAGTGACTGGCCAGGGCTTCTTTGTGTTTAGTGGAGAACTGGAAAATGCCCTTTTCCTGGTCCACCCACCAGATGGAATCGCTCATGTCGCCGCTTCTCAACAAGTCCAAGAGAAATTGGTACAAGCGGATTTTCCTCTTGGCATCTGCGGTACAATGATGGAGTAATTATTAATACTGTACTATGACACACATTTAGGAACGACTGAATTTCTTTTGTTTAAAGTCAAGTCATATTTTTGTATAGAATAAATTCTATGTGCCCTCATTAGTCCAAACACGATCTTCTGATTAACATTCCATTAAAGGATGGTGATATTTTATGCAGTACCGCCCCCTGCTGGCGGCTAAAATTGTCAGCATTGTGAGCATTACGTGACCAATCCCAGAAAACAGGTGAGCCGGTAAAAATTTCTGAGAGTATGATCCTCACGTGTGTCTTTCTTGATGGAGGGCAGGTTGTGGAACTCAGAAGCGTCCTCGCTTTCTGATACCTCAAGTGGGGGGCTGACACCTCTTTGTTCCTCTTCAGAATAGTACTGGACAGACGAGACTGGGCTTTGGTACTGATAGTACAGTGAAGAAGTGTAGTTTGGAATCTTCAAGAGAAAATGTAAACATGGAGGTTCATACAAAAAAGTGTAGGCCGGTTGTGAGTTTGTTTAGTCATGCAAAAAGAGGATGTAAGTAAATGACATCTCATTTGGTGTTTTTCTTTGACACAAATGTCAGGTTGAAACAATTAAAACAATCTTTGATGCTGGTCAGGCTAGCTCAACATTCCTGGAAAATATTTCACTCAATCAGCAATCTTTGTGAGACCTTTTTTTTTTCCTTCAGTCAAACTTTTTTTTGGAGCAAAGCCGAGCGTGAAGCGCTTTCTTCTTATCAAGATTTCATAGGGTAAATGCATGTGAGAGTAAAAATAGCAGCAATATCATGTTGACGCAGTGGTCTGTCATCAGCTGCACTCACCCACACTGCATGAATCACATCTTGAACTAAGCTATTCAAAATTCGGTGATTAAAACAATAATTTATGTATATATATATATATATGATTTATTTATTTTTTCTCTTTGTAGAGTCCGAACACCAGGCAATGCAATGGTCCTGGAATCAGTATTTCAACTGATATATATTTTTACTAGCCTTGTTGGAATGCCATTATTTTTGTCTGATGTTGTAATGTGTTTAAAAAAAATAAAAAAAAGAAACGGATTTTTGCCGATTTTAATCATTAACACCAACCGTTTAAATTGACTGGCCAATTAAATGGGCCCTACTTTTTACTTGTTATTCTCTATCGAGTTTTTCGGGGACTTTGCATGCCTGAAAACTCAATATATTACCAAGTGTGTGTCCTACAGAATAAGCAGTGTCTCCTAAAAGTCATCTTTTTTCAACGATTATGTCAATTTGTGAGTAAATTGAGGTGATGTCATCATTTCGGCATTTTTACTTTGTGTTTGGTGGTATGCTGTGAGATTTTTCTTTTGTAAAATGGACGCCATGGCTCAATCAATATTGCGAAACCCGCTTGATGGACGATACTGAACTAAACTGTGAATCCTTATGGCCAACACAATCTAATCTCAGAAAAGGTCAAATCTCCAGCTCACATCCATGCAGATCCTAGACCACTATAATAATAATAATAATAATAATACAATTTAAACAATGGCAAGTCTAATGACCAAAAAAAAAAAAAAGGCCTCACTTGTGGCAGCACAGAGAGAGGTGGCTCCAGGTGAAGATGACCGTCAGCGCTGTAACAGTAAGGTTGAATTTGTGCTGGAGCCAGACACTGAAGCTCTGTTAAATGACTCGACGGAAAATGGTCAAAGTCTGCAGGCTGGATATGCTCTGAGTGGTAACTCCATCTGTAGTCTAAAATCAGCACACATTTGGCTCGGATCCATGCGACGATTGTATCAAATCATCGTCTTACCTTCATAAACGTCCCCCACGTTAGTGAGGTAAGGGTACAACTCTGCCGGAGCTCGACAACTCTCTGACTCACTTTGAATAATTTCCTCAGAGGCCTTTGGTGAGAGGAAGTATGCAATTGTGCAAAAGAAAATCTTCATTAGATTGATCGTAGATAGAAAGTAGTTTCATCAGTGCTGCAATGAGCAAACATACAGTATGTGTCTGCCATGTGGTGACCGCCGCTTACACTACATGTTTTACAAACTGTGTACATACAGCAGTTTTGCTCATACTGTATAAGATATGAATTTCACAACCATTCCGAAGCCTTGAAAGGTGCTATCTGAAATATACAGACAAAATGTATAACACAGCAATGTAAAGTTACAAAAAGCGGTCTCCCTGAAGCCTGAATGGAACAGAACCTACGGTATACAATGTATAATACAGTATAACATTCTCAAGTCTTATTTACAACAACAAAAAAAAAGAGACAAAGTCGTCTTGCGCTGCAAAGGCAACGAACAGCTGAAATAGCAGTTTCCTGCACGTGTGTGGACAGAGAATGACAAAAGAAAAAACACTTACAGGTGGTATGACAAAGCCTTCCATTGTGTATCATTTGACTATTGAAGCAGATCATAAATGATAACTTTGTCTTCTGCTGCCTCAGTGACAATGTGACATGCACACAGTAACTTGGGCAGACAAACAGGAACTGAGAGTGACCTCACATGCCCACGGTCTCAACAGCCAATTGTCTAATTCAAATGTCCACCTCTGCTTCCCCTCGACAGCTAATTTAGCAACATATCTCAAGTATTTACATGTATGTCCACTTCATCATGATTCATATTTCAGTATCTCTCTCTCTTCTATCAATACCCAAAAAAGTACTAAATAGGATGTATTATTTGTGTACTGGGAGACAATGAAACTAAAAGCGAAGTTTGGAATTAGGTTTGTTCCTCTTTTAGTTTGGAATTATGGTTTTAGTTGAGGAAGTTTTGAACATGAGAATGAAACTCGCTGAAAAGCTTGCGTCGGTTGTATTTTCCATTATATCAACACATTCAATGAAGGAGCAAGTCTTCACTTTGACTTGAATGCCTTTATCTGTGGTCATTTTTGAATGTATCCGTTTACTCTTGACTTTCACTTGGTCCTGCTTTTGTACACTGGACATTGATACATGTGCCTTTTCGCTCATAGGAAATGATGCAGTAAACTTTGCTCACCCTTAGTCTTCTCACTTGGAGGCACATGCTCAGTCAGTTATTGAATCTACAAACCTGGTAGGGTATCAAGAAATTGGGTGAAAAACCCCACTCCGGACCAAAATACAGAAACTAGAACTGGCTGATTGGGAGCGATGGCTTTAGGCACTGAAGCCTCAACAGGTCACGCTTTGTGCTGTGCTTGAATCTATGGCGAGTCGTTTCTTCTTGTGTGGAGTTTACACTGTAGATCAGTGGTGCCCAAACTTTTTGGAACAAAGATCAACCAACCTCTCGCGATCGACCCGTTACCACGCACGCACGCATTTCACGATGAGCAATAGCCTGACGCTGAGGCATTGACTCACTTTGGCAGCCTGTTAACGATCGTAGCTCACGCGTACCGCTTTAAAATGCTTCTCTCTGCCCTCCAGACTCCCATTCTTTGCTCGTCCCGTCGGTGAATTGTACAAAACAAACTCTGAATGACAACGATAAAAGATATAGCGCAACAACTCTGATCACAAGCTGCAACTACAGACTGCTGAGCGCTAACAACTTTCGGTGACGCAGTCACACGTCACCGTAGGTTAGAAATGACCTGCTTTATTTTATTTTATTTTTTAAATACTTTTTGTGAACGTGAGACTGATAGAATGATTAGGGCGCAGTGTGCATTAACACAAAAATATATTACTAACATGCACAGAGACAAATTTATTTATTTATTTTCCTCTACACCCCTGGGATCGACTTGGGACCAGCCCCTGATCTACTGGTCGATCGCGATCGACGTAATGGGCACCCCTGCTGTAGATGTTCTCCCTGTGCTCACGTGCCTTCCCTCCCGATACATTTCAAAAACATTTGCACACATTTTAGCTTCCGCGTGACCATGAACAGAATAAGTGTGGGGATGATGGACGGATGGTCCTTGAAAAATGAAGGATTGCTCTACTGTCCTTATCTAAAACGACTCATCCATAGCCTGAAGCCATTCTCACTTTATGTCGGCAGGGAGCAAACTGGATTGATTGCCTGTCAATCACAGAGCTGACACAAAAAGACAGACAACCGTTCACACTCTTCCATCATTCTAACATATTTAGTTTGATGTGTGTGTGTGTGTGGGTGGGGGGGGGGGCTTTGTGTATATAAATGTCCATTCATAGTCTCTTATTCAACGTAACACAAATGACAAGAAAACAGACATGTTCTAAACTATACATCATGCGATCACTTTCTACATGTAAAAAACAAACGTTTGTTCCACTCTGTTGTCGGATTGAATTGAAACAAAACAACAATAAAAATAAAAGGAACTTGTTTTTTGTTTTGGGGGCCTACCATTGGAGGTTGCATTCATGATGGATGGTCATTCTGTTTATCTGTTCAAAAATCACTTTAACAAATTATTAGGATTATTATTTAACAATGTTTGCATACTCTCATTTTTAAGCAAGTTGAGCATTTTGGATTGACTTTTTCTGGACTGCGCATGAGCTGATTGGTTAACACAAGGGACCAGGCTGACGAGAACAGGTGGAAACAAAACTTAAGAAGTAAAACGTATAAAAGGCACACGGGAAACAAGACATAACATGAAACAAAAATAATGTAATCCAAACAACAAAAATAGATCATGACAACAGAACTATTCTGCAAATTTTAAACACACATTTTAACCTTACCTGGCCTGTATGTCCGGAAAAAAAAAATCAAAATTGTGTCATTAAGTGTCTAATCCAGCCATTGTAAAGTGTCCTTGGGTGTCTTGAAAGGCGCTTATAAATAAAATGTATTATTATTATTATTATTATTGTAAAACAACTGTTGCGGCACAAGTGCCGTTATGATCCAATTCCACCAAAGTGGTCCAGACGTTCTCATTTATTTTGTGTTTCTCTGTTCATCTAGCTATGCCAACAAAGAAGGCGAAGTGACGGAAAGAATGATTCCTGTACATGCTCTTTCACTCATCGGCCAATTACATGTGTATCTTTGTGATGAACTAAAACGGCCCTTATTCCACACTGCAAGTACTGTCCACCGAAACAAGATCATTATGTCTGTACAACACATATTTTTGTAACCTTTTTTCTGTTTATGAAGGTAAAATACGCATCCTTGGCTTTGGTTCATACCATATATGACTTCCTGTGTGGAAATATCCCTGTTTTAGCAATCCGAATTATTAATAGATCAAAATATACGGAACCCACAAATCCACTATTTATTCAATTCAACACGATGAAATGTTATGACCTGGTTGACTTTAAAATCGCCCAATTAATGTACAAAGCTCACAATAACCTGCTCTGCCAAAACATTCAGAAATTTTTCGAAATTCGAGATAGCTGCTATGACTTAAGAGGTACCAACCTATACAAAAAATCCAAAACAAGAACAAACATCAAGCAAAGAAGTGTATCTGTCATAGGTGTTAATCTGTGGAATAATTTCGAAACGGACCTGAAAATGAGTAAATCGCTTCCTGAGTTCAAAAACAAATTCAAGAAAATAGTACAAACAACCTACATCAATCAGAGTTAAGGTGATAAATTCTAAACATTAATTAAATATAATAATTAAGTTGATAAATAGAGAAAGGTACTGCAATATCCATTATGAATACAAGAAAATTGACATAGTACCAGGGTGTGCAAGTATAAAATCCCGATACAAACCAAAAGTAGTAAAAATATCACGGTCAAGGGTAAAAGCATGAGCTTTTATGGAGACTTCTTCTTTCTTTCTTTCTTTCTTTCTTTTCTGATTGATATAAAAATAATCTATTTATATGTAAACACATAACTTGAGGTAGGACTAGATAGGTTTTTTACGTCTTCCTACTCCTTTGAACATAATAATTGTGTTGTATGATGACTGATTTCTCTTTTCCTTTTACAATTTTACTTACCTTACTTTCTGTCCATTTTTTACTGTGTATGTTTTTATGTTCAATAAACAAAACCAAAAAAAGAAACACCGACCAAATCTACTGCACTGTCGTCTGTTTGTGAGAGCGCCAATATCTTGTTTTTGGCGCCATCCAGTGGTATATTTCTGTATGTATTTACTGTATTTTTGCAGGGACCAATCCAGTCTCCGGGCTAGAAAAAGCTTGACTGGCTGAAGCAGACAACCAAAACATCGCATCCGGGCCTCAACGTCTCCATCCTCAATGCGGCGATGCTCGTTGCCAACCTGACCAGGACTCCCTGAGGAGGCCCCCCTGTCTCGCGGAGGGGATTTCTCAACACGGCAGCCGCATGGAAGGAACATGGCTGCGATGAGGACTTTAACCGCGGCGGGTCTCGTCCTAGCCTTGTGCGCCCTCGGCCTCATCGCTGTGGCCATCGGCACCGACAACTGGTACGAGACAGACGCCAGGAGACACCGCGAGCGTTGCAAGAATTACTCGAACAAGAGGACCGATCCGGGCTACATCTACATCTCAAACAACAACCTCCCGCTGCGCATGCTTCCCAAGGCGAGCGCCGAGTCGGAGGCGAGGATGCCGAGGCTGCGGACTCGGCGGCACCTTGCGCCTCCAGCCTCCGCGATGGAGTCGCTGTGCAATCGGCATTTCAACTCTACCGTCATCGGACTGTGGAGGAAGTGTCACCGGATGGGATTTGACCTGGAGACGGAGGATTTAATCTTTAAAGGTATGCTGCTGTAGTCATATTTGTGTACGTGCGTGTGCGCGAGCGCGTCAAATGCGTACAAAGGTCTTGCGCAATCCAATATAAATTGCAGGTCCACATGAAATAACAACAAGGCGCATTCACATAAGCCTCGGCGTGTTTAACAATACGCTTACTCCATCTTGCTGTAGGTGGCTCATCCACCGTCGATGGATGGGTGGGTGATGAAAGTTTTTTTTTTTGCGACGGGGGGAGGGGGTACATCCTCCTCGTATCTTGTCAAGGATGCTATGTGACACCCCCTCTCGCTTTTGTGTGGTTTGCTTCCACAGGATTGGTTGCACGTTGCACGCCAATCAAATACTACTACTCTTCATCGGCATTGCCCAGGAACGTGCCAATCAACCTGACCAAGACGATCAGGCAGGATGAGTGGCATGCGCTACGTGAGTCTTTTGTTTGACATGAACGTGCTGGGACATAAACCAGCAGCAGCAGCAACAACAACACTCAATAACGGCGCTCGATCTTCTATTGCAGATCTCCAGAGGATGACGGTGAGTTTCATCGGCATGGCCATATCCATCATCCTGTTTGGCTGGACCATTGGCGTGCTGGGCTGTTGGAAGGCACATGACCTCATGCAGTATGTTGCCGGACTGCTCTTCCTCATGGGAGGTAAGCGTAGTACCCTAAATGACCTCACGAGGGCAGTAAGCTCAAAGGGATCCACGCACTGGCCTCCCCACAAAAACAAAAACAAAAACAGCCATCTAGTGGGGTTAGAAAAATCTCACAGCATCCCACAAAAAATAATGGTCATTCAAAAATTAATTTGTAGTGTCTGAGTGAGCCTATATGCTAAACGGGTTTGCTTAAGTCTTTTTGAGGATGAAAATAGCTCAACAGGGCAAGATTGGAACCCCAGACTGCGAAGCGTGAATTCAAACCACTAGTTCACGAGACAGAAAAAAACACAGGAGTATTGAACAGAAGTACTGGAAATTACATTATTAATATGAACATAAAGTGACTAACATTTAATATTTGGTGACCCACTGACTTCACCAAACTATGACTTGATTCATTTGAAATGCTTTTTCCTGGCCTTTACTGCAGCTCCCTTCAGAGGTTTTTCTCCACATAGTCTCCTCTTCAGGAGGTGAAATGATGCCGGTGATTAACTTGGCCAGTCCTTTTCCCCCCCTGAAGTCCTTTGTTGTTTGTGTTGGCAGTGTGTTTAGGGTCATTTTTGTTGCTGCATGATGAAGCTTCTCCTGGTTACTTTGGATGCACTGTATTTTTCTCTAAATTGCCAGACAAAATGGTTTTGTAGACTTCAGAATTCACGAGATACATCCTCATTAAAGACTAGTGAGCCCGTTCCAGAAGCAGCAATGCATGCCCAAGCCATGACATTGCCCCTACCACGCCTAAAGGATGAGCTTGTGTGTTTTGGAATTACAAGCAGCGTTTCCTCATACTTTGGCCTTTCTATCAATTTTGTAGCGGTTCATCTTGGTTTCATCAGCCCATAAAGCTTTGTTCCAAAACCGTTGTGGCTCATCTCTCTCATTCGTTGCCAAATTCAATCTGGCCTTCTGATTTGTTCTGCTGGTAACCGATAAGTGGATTGCATCCTGTGGTTAGGCCTGTATATTTCTTCTCTCGAAGTAGATTGTGATCCCTTCAACCCTGCCGGGTGGAGGTCAGCAATGATGTCACTGACTGTTGTCTTTGGGTGTTTCTTCACAGCTCTCACAATGTTTCTGTCATCAATTGCTGGTGATACCCTAGGACAACCTGTATGATGTCTGTTGCTCAGTACATCAGTAGTTTCTTTCTTTTCCAGGACAGTCCAAGTTGTTGTATTGGTTCTGCCCAGTGCTTGTGCGATAGCTCTGATTGACTTTCCCCTCTTCACTCAGCTTCAAAATGGTTTGCTTTTCACCCATAGAAAGTATGGTCTTCGTATTTGTTAACATTAGACCAGGGGTGTCAAACATACGGCCCGTGGGCCGGAACCAGCCCACAAGGAGGTTTGAGCAGGCCCGCAGGATAATTTAAAAGTGACAAATTGCATAAAAGAAACGGAATGAATATTTTTAATGAGGTGCAATTCATGGAATATCCGCTAGGACACACTGTTTTGATCAGAAGAAAAGACAACATTGTTTTGATCAGAGAAGAAAACAACAGCAGCCTCAGTCTGTCACTGAGACAGACCCAACACAGCAGACGCTATCAAGGACATGTGAATACTTTATTCTTTACACATTTAATAGCACTCTACTTAGTTTGTAAGGTGTAGGCAGGGATTACATTTAGATTTTATATACACGTGTCAATGGTTTAAAAATTCCTTTCTTTATAAATCTCGTTTAATCTTAAAAGTGTATTACTATATTTTTCAATACCAATTACTTGTTAAGGTTTTGTGCCTTTGTACAGTCAGTGGGATCAGTTGCAATGCATATACCTGCATGTGAATGATAAAAGTAAATTGCACATTTGTCTAAGGAAATCTTAAGTGCTTCATGAAATGTTTTGTAAAAGATATGTTCATTAAATTTCAACATTTTCCTAGTGTTCTTGTGCTTCTTTGGACCAAAACAAAGGAAAGACATATTATTTTAGTTATTTATAGCAGAGTATGGTATAATTTTTAATGGTCCGGCCCACTTGACATCTACCGAGGCCGTATGTGGCCCACAATGTGAAACGAGTTTGACACCCCTGCATTAGACGCTCAACAGCCCAAAATTTCCTGCATGTTGCTAACAAACATTAGCTCATGAATAAAATGTTAGCACAACAGATAACTTGAAGCTAGCTAGCAGCTGATTTGCGGCAAATTTAAGCTTACTATTAAATTAATAAAATGGTTGTTGAGTCATGTTTGATATATATATATATATATATATATATATATATATATCCATCCATCCATTTTCCGTACCGCTTCATCCTCACTAGGGTCGCGGGGGGGTGCTGGAGCCTATCCCAGCAGTCTTCGGGCAGTAGGCGGGGGACACCATGAATTGGTTGCCAGCCAATCGCAGGGCACACAGAGACGAACAACCATCCACGCTCACACTATACCTAGGGACAATGTTGAGTGATCAATCAGCCTGCCATGCATGTTTTGGAATGTATATCCACACAGGGAGGCCGGAGCTGGGATCGAACCCGGTACCTCTGCACTGTGAAGCCGACGTGCTAACCACTGGACTATATATATATATATATATATATATATATATATATATATATATATATGAAATTGAAATTGAGCTTCCCCTCCTTGACAGACCAGTATCCGCCACTGATATATATACAGTACAGTACAGTGAAAGTCCTCGACAACGAAATCATGTTTGCGGCAAGAAATTTTTCACAACAGGGGGTTTTTCACTGTAGCAAATTTGAAACAGGAAAGTGGGAATGGTGTTAATGCATGAAGACTTTTTCACACTAGGGGGTATTTTCACCCATGTAGATTTCGTTGTAGAGGAGTTTCACTGTATATACATTTGAAAGAAAGTGTTAAGTGTGTTTTTTATTGTTGTGTTTCTTTTGAGGGATTTTGATTAATATGCCATGTGAGTTCCCGAACGCATCGCATTCCATTCATTTTACAGTGGAAATTATGTAAAATCTGTCACGTGTTTCACTTCCTGTGGACAGGAACATGCTGCATCATCTCTCTCTGCACATGTGTGGCGGGAATCAACTTTGAACTGTCGCGTTACCCTCGCTACATGTTTGGAATACCGGAGGACATCAGCCACGGCTATGGCTGGTCTATGTTCTGCGCGTGGGGCGGACTGGGTCTGACTCTGCTGGCCGGGTTCCTGTGCACACTCGCCCCCTCCCTTTACCCACCGCACACACCCGTGGCCCAGAAGCCGCGGCAGGAGAACGGCTGCGTGTGATGGGCCCACGCTAACCCGAAACGGACGACACGATGACCTGCATCGAGGACAGTGCAGGAATTCTGCAGTGTGCATCGTGGCACAAAGAAAGCACAAGAACACAAGGGGTGGGGGATATTAGACTGACGATGACCCCTCTCATGACGAACTGATCGGTGTTATTGCTTGCTCTCCAAGAGGACAGTACTGTAGTTCAGCACATTTCTTAACACCCACCCAACATCAAACTAAAGAAAGAGAATAGCACAACCTGGAAACTGTATTAAATATGAAAACATATGATGTGTACTGTCACATTTGAAAGGGCAACCGCGTATCATTATGCATCATTCAACACAAGTTATGTACATGTACCTTTTTAACCGTATGTATGCCAATGTATTTGTGTTTATTCAAGGGAAAAATATGGCACATTAAGTCCAAACTGTGTCCGACTGAAGTGTTTTTGTTGTTCTTGAGGTTGTCGACCCCATCTGAGTCTTTTTCAAAAATAAAACAGCCATGCAAAACATTCTGTGTGGAGCACATACTGGCGCACACACCAGCACAACTGTATCAAATATTCGGCAAAGATGATAAAAATGCTCACTTTCACTACTGTCTAATATGTATTCTCTGACAATATGTTTGTTTATTATTGTGGCTATCCAGTGAGCGTATTGCATTCTTTGAAGAAAAGAGCATACTTGCCCTTCATCCATTTGTTTTGAAATAATGGTGTCTGTGCCTTTTGTGACAAAAACGATTCATGAATCCTTGCGACAAATACCTCTACTCAAAGTTAGATTTAACTATGGCTAAATTCAATGAGGTATTACTTTTTGTTTTTTAAAGGAAATAGCTCTTCTGTATTCACCTCAAACAACTGAAACTGGTGGAGGTAGTAAAGTGAAACAATGTACTTCTGCTTCCTCTATTGGCAGTCTTAATCAAAACATGGAACAGAGCAACACATACCAGACAATGAGACACTTGCATGTACAGTATATAACCGACGAGGTGCACACTGGTTACAAAACTGGAACGACTTGCCCACAATGTTTACCGGAAATTAACTAAGTGACATTAAATCCAAATGCTGACTTGACTCATTTCCAGAGATTTCTTTGCCCCAATCTTCTCCTCCTTACAACTTTGCGACTGAAAGCACATGTAAAATCTTTAAGTGATTATTTGCAGCTGCAACCGCAGAACGGACTCCTCGTGTACATCGAAACCAGATTCACATGAAAAGTGCAGTCATGCTGTCGTAAGAATCCAATATAAATGACATCTTAGAATGAGCCACTTTCTCCGTTGTGTGTTGTTCTGAGAGGAAGGTACAACTGTTGGCAGCAAATGTTCTTGTTTGTCGCAGTGAAATCCGAGGCAGCGCAAGAACAAGGCATCAGAACTGTGAGCGCCAAATCACAAACGGCCTCAGGCATTTGGGTGGTGCACAACAGTACAACACCACATGCGGAAGTAATTCTTCACTCGTACAAACTGGGTCAAACGTAGCCCAAATTGGGTGACATAGCTGTGTTATTTATACCCAGAGCATTGGGTTAAGTCAGCAACCCAAAATGTTGAAAGAGCCATATAGGACAAAAAAAACAAAAAACAAATATGTCTGGAGCCGCAAAAAATGAAATCCTTCCATAAAACTTACAATGAAGGAAACACATGCTGTATGTATGTAGGAGACTGGACTGGCTCAGAATTGTTGATGGTATTCATTCCTTTGTTGTGTGTTCACAAACGCCCCCATAGAATTTATTTTGTAATTTCCTCGCTTGATTTTTTGTTTTGGTGCATTATTTTCGCTTTTCTTAGTGTCAGTGAAGTGATCATTAATTTCCGTTTTTCGGAGGCTGTCTTTGAACGCCTCTCGAGTCCAATGAGAAGAGAGAAGGCACGGAGTCGGACGCAGACGCATCTGTGTTTGTCGAGACTGTTGAAAGCATAAATAAAGTGTACGTTTTAAAAAACCAACACCACAGCTCTCCTTTTTCGGAGCTGCAACATGTATCAATATCTATTTGAGCTATATTAGCCTACTATCAAAATCTTTTTTCCATTTTCAAACATTTTTTATAAGGCTCCAGGGAGCCACGAGATGTCGCTAAAGAGCCGCATGCGGCTCTGGAGCCGCGTGTTGCCGACCCCTGGGTTAAGGGTTCGACCCAGCATCTTGGATCAAGATTTTGATCCTACAAGGGGTAAAAACTAACCATATTGATGAGTTAAAGCTACTAACAATTGGGTCACCACGTTATCAATTTAGCCGTGGTTAAAAATATTACAGTGGTACCTCTACTCGCGAAATTAACTGGTGCTGGAAGAAATTTCTTAACTTGAAAAATTAGTAAGTTTTCCATTTAAATGGCCTAATTTGTTCCAAGCCCCCACTAAAATTCTGAACTAAATGTTTCCTAAAGCATAAAAATGTATCAAAATATGTAACAAATTTATTTCGTAACAAGAGGCAATATTTTCATGTTGAGGCGTTTTGTAACTTGAAAATTTCGTATGAAGAGACGTTCGTAAGCACAGGTACCACTGTACTCATTTTTTATTACCAACATTTTCCTCAATTAGGGGTCACAACGGCAGGTCACTCGCAATGTTTTGATTTCTATGCATCTTAAATCTTGGTTCCTGTTCACCCGTCATATTGTCTTAATTAGGACTGTCCTCCGAGACAAGTTTCTCCTATGGGAGGCCTAATAAAAAGTCAAATCAAAAAAATCAAATAAAATGGAAATCAGATGAATAAATGGATGAATGAAAGCCAAAAAGTATGTGTATCCCAAAGTGATTCATCCAAACTCCTAAAGAGTATTTTGTTTCAAATACCTGTAGTATAATTTAATGATACCGAAAGAGTTCCTGTTGTAAGTGAAGGAATGATTCTCATCACTGTGTTTCATTGCTTTAAACCGAACCCTCCTCAGATGCAAATCATTATCACATCGTAAATTCTGTCGGAGGTCTAATCACTTTGAGCATTTGCGTTTCTAATTTTATTGCGTCCCTGCACATAAAAAGTGCAAAGTGCTTACGAACTGTAGCAGGCAGATAACCATGGCGGTGTACTTGAAGATAGTCGTGTCGAAGCACTTTTGTATGCTTAAATCAGAGCAAGTCATCAGATTTGCCTAATCTACAGAGCACATCCTGTGCAAGTGCTGGAGCCTATCCTGGCTGATTTATTCGCGCAAAAGGCACACGTACACACGGGCAGCCAGAGAGTCAGCTATGTGAACCGCTACGCTACGACTATCACGCTCATTAAAAGGTTTGCCTTTATAAAAGTCTTGAAATACTGTATTTAGACATCCATCCAATTACTATCGCGTTCAACCTCATCAAGCACAGTGTATAAGAAGGAACAGAAGCATAGGGTAAAAAGGTTGGGAAAGGCGCGGGCATTTACAGCATGCAGACACACTGGGTATCGTAACTTGTTGAGGTGGGTTTGACCCGATATTGGTAATTTTACAGGATAGCGCAGCCTGGCGGCTCTGCTAGAGGGAGGGTTGCGCTGCTGTGTGAGCGGTCACAGCTGACTTCAATTCTAGGTGATCAAAGCGGCTCTTTTCATTCTCGATGAATGTGGCATGCCAGTCGCGCACTAGAACTGATGCGCCGTCTCCAAAAATAAACCCCACTATCACAAATCTCTCCCGCCTTCTCACCCACACCTGCACTCGTGATCGCATAATACCCGTCCTTAAAAACCTCCACTGGCTCCCCGTTCCTCAGCGTATCCAGTTGAAACTCCTCCTACTTACCTATAAAGCCCTTCACAATCAGGCCCCCTCCTACCTCTCCGACCTTCTCCACCAATACACTCCTTCCCGCAACCTCCGCTCCTCAAAGACAAACCTCCTTGCCATCCCTGTGACCAACCTCAGAACCTGGGGGAACCGATCCTTCTCTGTCACCACCCCCACCCTCTGGAACGCCCTACCACCACACATCCGCAACTGTACTAACCTCCAATCCTTCAAATCATTTCTTAAAACTCACCTGTTCCGCAATGCTTTTAACACCTTTTAATCTCTTTGACCCATTCCTGCTTTGTTTTTCAACTTCTAAATGTGTTTGTTTTCAATCATCTATGCTTGGCTTGAAAGTGTACATTTTATCCTGTGTTTTAAACTTTTGTAAAGTGTCTTTGAGTATGAAGAAAAGCGCTTTCAAAATTAAATGTATTATGATGATGATTATTATTATTAGAAGAGCTGGCCTCGACACTGACAGGAAGTGAAAATCTGATCCCATTTGCTGCTATAACAACTTCCATTTTTTGAGGAATAACTTCTGCAAAGTAGGTTGTAGATATTTCGATTGTTGTGTCCTTCTTTTGGATGGATATATGCTCACAGTTTTCTGGTCATACGTAGCCAAACTCTGTCAACTGTGCATCTTTTGGTGGACATGCTGCAGGCTCTCTCCCGCACACACACACACACACACACACACAAATTATAGTTGCAGTGCAACTTTGGGCACACCTCTTTCCACTTTCAAATCCCGTTTAAAAACATAGGGCCTACATTACGCAATCTCCTCCAATCTTGTGGTCCAAGAGAATAGTTTCATCATCTTCATTGTATCATCCTTGGTGGCATGAAAGGCGCTTTTAAATAAATGAACTATTATTTCTGTTGGACACAATGTAAGTGTTGTTGTTGTTGATGTTTTAAATGTCTTGGTCACAGAATATTGAAATATGTAACAACTGAAATTACCAGTAGTTTTTTCTTCCCCACTGACTGCTTATTTACCCTTACTCAAGGAATTATTTGGAGTCTCACTTTTGACTTTTATTTGAGTCATACTATTCCAAAGTAACAGTCCTCTTCTTACTTGAGTACAATTTTTGGCCACTCTACCTACCTCTGCTTTTGGCCCAGGGGTTTTGAGAATGTATACTCTTAGATTTTTTGCACTGACAAAGGACCATCTCCCCAAAACTGTTCCCAAAAAGTTAGAAGAACAACATTGCCCAAAGTGGCCCGGTAAGATCAAAAGATCAGATTGGAGCCATACTGGTGTCAAACATATGGCCCGTGGGCCAGACCCGGCCCCCAAGGAGGTTCGATCAGGCCCCAGGATAATTTAAAAATGAAAAAATTCATAAAAGACACGGAATGAATATTTTTTGATAAGGTGCAATTAATGCAGTATCCAGCAGGGGGAACACTGTTTTGATCAGTCTGTCACTAAGACAGACCCAACGCAGCAGACGCTATCAAGGACATGTGAATACTTTATTCTTTACACATTTAATAGCACTCTCCTTACTTTGTAAGGTGTAGGCAGGGATTCCATTTAGATTTTATATGCACATGTGTAAATGGTTGAAAAATTCTTAAAAGGCATGACTGTATATTTGAATATCATATTACTTGTTGAAGTTTTGTGTCTTTGTACAATCAGTGGGATCAGTTGCAATGCATATACTGTATGTGAATGATAAAAGTAAATTGCACATTTGTCTAAGGAAATCTAAGGTGTTTCATGAAACATTTTGTAAAAGATATATTCATTATATTTAACATTTTCCTCATGTTTTTGTGCTTCTTTACACCAAAACAAAGGAAAGACATATTACTTTGGTTATTTATAGCAGACTATGGTATAATTTTGATGGTCCGGTCCACTTGACATCTACCGAGGCCGTATGTGGCCCACAATGTGAAATGAGTTTGACACCCCTGATCTAGTATGTCAGTCTTATGTGCGCATCTGAGAGTGTTTCAGGTCAGCTCTGAACCAGAATCACATTCCTGATCTGCTTTTGTTTGTACTTTTAATAAGTCAGCGTGGAGAATACATTCTTTTAACAGCAGGCCTCCTCGCTCCAAACCATCCCATCCACCCCCCACTCCAAAAAAGTATGCTTCTGTCGGAAGAATTAATGTCCCCTCCCCTTCCGCCCTACAAAAAAAAAATCGCCTTGGAGAGTGCTTTTGTGAGCCTCTATAGGTTTAACATACACAGTGGATTTTTTTCCCCCCGCAATCTAGTGAAAACAGAACCATGGGCTGCTCCCCTGAAATTTCCGATGCCTTGTAGACATATAAGGTTTCTGTGCATGCTGAGCTCCTGCCTCTTCGGACAGCGCTCCTTGTCTACATTGGTGCGCTGCTGGATTAAACAGAGCTGTTTTGAAAAAGGGGTCCCAGAGGGGAAGCTGGAGTGTGAGGGAAACCAGACAGAGGAAATCACACCCAGTTGAAGCCCATTGGCGGGCAGCACATCTGGCCCCCGCAAAAAAAAAAAAAAAAAAACATGCTCAGGCATCATCTCAGGCACATTTATTGCTATGCGCCTTTTGCGGACAGGAGCAGACAGGGACAGAAAATATATGGCCAATTATAGTCATTGGCGGGCATGTGATGTGTTTAAGCGCAGGCATACTGGCAATGTTGCCCAAAAATACGTGCTGTTTGGAAAGTCACTGCGATCTTACGTTTTTATTAACAAATATACGTTTCAGTATAGAATACAGGAGATACCTCTGCAGTATACATTTAATGGCATCGTGTTTAGTCTACAAAGGTCACATATTACTTTCCTAACATTTGATATTGCGTAACTCCATAGAGGAAGACATTTGAGCTTTGGGAATTATTTCCCATATATTTTAAGTCAGTTCATCAAAAAAGGCACATAATAATCAACATAATTTTACACATACGCCACACGGTTGCAAATTGACTCCAAAGAGCATTTTCCTTCCGATAAAAGTATTTTATCGTCAAAGTGAAATGCTTCCAGATGGAGCTGGGAGGCAGTGACGGGACCCAGACGACAATTAAGATGGACCACCACTTGAAGGGACACTCAAGTCTGCCACTGCTTTCGGAAAGACAAATAACGCAAAATAAAGTTTTATAGCTTTGCGGGTTCATGCAAAAGACAATGGAGGAGTATTTATATTAAAATGAGCTTAAGACATATTACTTTACTTCCAAAAAATAATATATAGAGGTCGTGCAAATGTCAGTTAACGTCTAGTACATTGTTTTTTGTTTTTATGACCTGTATTGACCATCTTTATAACCCCATAGATCACACTTGTCTTTTGGGATGCCAAAAATAAAATACATTCAAAAAAAACATGCACTGTTGATGACATGTCCATTCATCAGAGAAGCATGCCAAGACAGCTCAGATTGTGCTCGAGTGTCATAAAAAGATCCGGAAATATTAACGGCCAGTATGTTATTTGAAATGGGACTGAGAGCTTTGTCCAATAAAAACTTGACAATGTACTGATGCCTGCGACCCCCTGGGCCTTTACAACTTGCGTAAATCACTATACACTGCTGATTTCCTTAGCCTGCCTCTTGACTCAAGAGGAATGCGCCGATACGCGTGCTGGTCCCATTGAATGACACATCTCCAGAAACTTTACAGACGGATGCTTCCCAATGATATGGAGGGACTATGATCCTGGATTAAGATATTGTGTTTTAAGTCGACTCAATCTACTCCCGTGGCTGCGAACGATGAGTGACAGAAGTTCCTGCTTGTCCCTCAGCCCCAGCGAGATGTCCTTCGTGCCCCTCAGGCTGTCTCTGACGTCCCCCACTTGCTGGAGCACGAAGCCGCTCAGTTGTTGTTCCTCCTTCAGCTCGCTCTCTTGGCTCTGCTTGAACTTCACCTCCAGCTCCTCCAGAGACTTGTCCACACCGGAGAAAGCCTCTGCGATCTGGGAGATCTCTCTCCGGAGGAAGCGGCCGTAGGTGTCCTCTCCGTCCAGGTCGTTGGCTACCACCCGCCCGATGTTCTCCAGTAGCCGCGCCGAGTCCTCCGCCTGAAGCCGGGCGAGGATCAGCTCCTCCCGCACCAGCGCGTCACTCTCCTCCTCGGCCACCGAACACGGGGAACCGTCCGAAAATCTGAAGACCATCTGGCACTTTTCAGGGTCTTCTGTGTCATCATAGTCGCCATCCGGAACGTAGAAGTGATGGAAAGTGCCGTTGGAGATCTCGGCTTGCAGAGGGCCGTCGTAGACCGCCGCGCTCAGGGGCAGACTTGTGAGCACGATGAGCAACAGAGGATTCATCGTGCGCCTCCTCTCCACAACCCAGCATGTGCGCTGGGAGTGGGATCAGGCGCACAGTTTTCATCAGGGCTCATGTTACACGGCCTCCCCCTGCTCCCCCCCCCCCATTCCCCATTCTAAAGGCACAGCGTGGTAAAACGGAGCTGGGGCCCCTTGTCGGCCCTGGTCATCATGCTGACCACACAAAGCTGCTACTCACTCGCACACTCACCATGTTATGACCATTAGCTCAATGCAAAACATTATACGTCGTCAAAATAATCACTTTCCGAAGGTAATAAGGAGCAATTTTGATTTGCAGAAAAGGTTGGTTGTTGATTACATCAGTGTTTTGCAGCCTTTATTGAGCCAAGGCACATGCGAGCATTTTACAGTGGAAATAAGCACGCGCCACACCATTAAAAAAAAAGTCACAAAAGTAGGCTGTACTGTCGATGCGTTATACTGAAATAAGCATCTCATCTCACTTAACTCACTAACTGACGACTCTGTTTTGGTCAAGAGTAAGTGAATAATCATTTTTTGACCAATTAAGTGATATTGGATAATTTTCCCCAGGACACACCCAATGATCTCTCAAGGTACACCGAAGTGAGGTTGGGAATTAGAAAAAAATAGATTCACTGATTGATTGCAATCTTAAGTTTGAACATGTGCATAGTAAACTCAAAACAAGCCATTCATTCAGCCATTATCTGAACCGCTTATCCAAATGAGGGTCGCTGGCGTGCTGGAGCCTATCCCAGGTGTCTTTGAAGTCTACACAAATTGGATTATTCTGAAATAAGCAGCATGCTGGATTATGTTCTGAAATAAGCAGCTATGCTGCCTACAAACTGAATGCCAGCCAATCGCAGGGCACACAGAGACGAACACATCCACGCTCACACTCACACCTAGGGACAATTTAGATGCCCAACGAGCCTGCATGCATGTTTTTGGACTGAGAACATGCAAATAACGACGGATGGGATCGAACCCGGTAGCACTGTACGTGCTAACCACTGGACTACCGGGCCGCCCCTTGGCTAAGTGCATGATACCAATTGATTGGCCCAAAAAGAAACATTAAGCAGAAGCATTATAAATTCCCTCTATAGTGTCATATAACTTTATGACTTCATGTCTAAAATGTGGTGGACAAAAGGCTTGGAAACACTCGTTTCACTCTTCACATTCATTCAGAATCAACACATTCTGAAGAAACTCTCAGTCGGGTTATGTTCACACAGGAGCAGTTTTTAAACGGTGTTGAGAAGGGCTTTAATTAAAGTGGCTCACCACCACGGGCCTGCCACAAAAGCAAGAGTGGCACCTCAGTGACTCTATCACATGATTATATCATAGACACACCCCGGGGTGATGATCCAATCTGCTGCATATCCTGGCCTGGCTAACTACATCAGCACAGGCTGGTCATATATGTCAGCAGCAAGTGGAAACATATGGTCAGCTTTAAACACAAAGCCGGTAATAACAGTCCATGTCGTTGGCTTTGTGCTGCTATCAGTCTTGCGTGCAGCATTTGACTGTTGAACCTGAAAAGTCCAATACAGGCATTGTTGGGATTCACTATACAACCAGTTTCCCTCATAGGAAATAATACTCGAATGAAAAGTGAAATAATGCTTACTGTGCAAGTAGATAAGTCCAGTAAATGGGTAAGATCAACCATTGAATTATGCAAAGAATAATTTTGTTGATGTGGCAGTTCTTTTCCCTTTCAACATTCTAAGCTCAATGCTACCTCATACCATTGCTTTAAATTTCACTAGAAGTTTGGTTCCTTCATTTTCGATAGTGCTTGTTCTCATTTGGTTTATGGGCGAGCTGAATCCCTATTGTAATTGACTGACATCCATTTGCAATCAGACAGTCCCACATGATTTAGATTATTCAATGAACCCAACATTCGGGTTTTTGGGAAGAGGGAAGAAGCCGAAGTTCAACACTATAAAAAAAAGTCAAAATACAGATTCCACCCACGAACGTGAAAACTTAAAGGCAAAAAAACCCCCAACCAAATGCAGAGTTAATCCATTATCCTTTCTGTATTCAGGAAAATGGAGTCAGTCGATGAGGAAGAGCAGGGGCTCCAGCACAAAGCCCTGGGGCACACCTGAAGTGACTGGAGAGGCGTCAGATGAAAAGGACTTAAGCTGAATGAACTGAGCGTCGTTCAGTGGTGCATGAAGACAAAGACAAAAAACAAAATGTGACGGGTTCATTCTTTGATATTCACAAAATTGAGCCCTGACGCATTATGCTAACGTCATACATGACAAAACTGGCTAGCCCACAACTTCAATGAAACTAGACGGATATGGTACGAGATATGGTACGAGTTAGGTCTAAGGCCCCGCTGACAGGAGCAATAACATCAGAACAGAACTCAGCAAGGGAAAAAAAAGCCTGAATTAAAAGACACCACCCGCAGGGAAATGTACATTCAAGACATCATATCCGAAGCTCAACCACTGCTTACCCCAGAGAAAAGAATCCCAATTTATTCTATGATTTTTTTTTCTTCCGTATACTTCCTCCCGAATCTCCATAATGTCAAACATATTTCTGACTGACAAACTGCAAGTGTCAACTTGAGATTTTCTCCCCCATAACTGAGGAGCCACACAGTGCCGAAACCTCAGCTTCTCTTGTTGTTTTGTGCGTGACAAAAACAAAGGGGGGAGGATGCAAGAGGATGACGGAGTGAGAAGAAAGACATGAAAACACCCACGAGAACGGCAAAACTTTCTTTTGACAAAGCGGTCGGGGGGGGAAAAAAAAGCCAGGACCAAAGACTCAAACAGGAAGTGGATGAAAACAAAGAACCAGCCAGGAAACAAAGGCTAAACAGGCAGTTATTAATAAAGTGCAGCTGATGAACTTGTAGATACTTGGTTTGAACAGCGTTTGAACTTGTCAGGGCAGGACGCAGAGAGTGAGAGTGTTTCATGTCAGCGTGTCAGTAGGCCGAGTCATTGGGCCACATGTGTTCAATTATATCATGGAATACGGCCACGTTTTTTTTTTTTTTTGCCCTTTAGTCACTCTGTGTAAAGACACAGGTTGTAAAAGCTAAGGAGTGACAACAATCTTCCGTTAACTGTCGTCTTTAACGAGAGAGGGTTTGTTTTTTTTTTTTTTCGGGGTTTGTTTGCTTTGGGCCTGAAAACAGCCGCCAGTGAAGGCTCCCAAGTGAGCAGCAAAAACAGCAATGTCGGCGGCTGGAGTTCAAAAGCAATAAGCTCCCCCCAAAAAAAAGTTTTGTTGAGCAGAGAGGAGATTTTTGGCTAATCAGTCTTGTCGGAGCTTTGACATAGCACTTTGAAACTGGGTGAAATACTTGGACTGATTCCGTTTTCAAGCGCGTTCATTTCGTACAAGATGCTTTCTTAAAGTTACAGTTTTGTCAACCACTGAATAATTTGACTACCAAAGGTGCATTTTCTCATCAGTAAACACTGGTTGGGTAGTAGTTGTCCAGGACAACTTTTGAAAATAACATCAAACACTCTCAGGGCAGTAAAGCTGTGCCGAGTTTGAATCTCAGCCACTGTGTGAAGTTTGTATGTCCTGCCCATACTTGCACTGATTTTCCAGGACAAATACTTGAACTTAAGTCGATTTCTCAGTACTTTCCCGGAGTATTCCGATGGCTTTTTACATTTTTCATTCCTTAGAATTAAAAACAGATATTGGCACTTTCTACTGCTTTGTCAAAAGAGACTACTTACATTTTCAGGCTCAATGGCTGAGATGAGGACAGCACAGGTGCGTGTGATGGAACGACAAGATGATAAAGGTCCTTTGAAACAGTTTGGCACAGGGCAAGGAGGCACTCGGGCAAAGGCTGAGGAGAACTGCAGGAGATACTAGAGGCAGACACGGAAGGCTTTGTACCATGGTGCTTGCTGATTTGCCAGGGGGGAAAACTAAGAGTCCGCAATCCAAATCCAAGTCCAAGTCAGCGAGGGATTTGCACAAATTCAGTCAGGCGGCAAACAGAAGCAGAGGCTGGATAAACCAACAGGGAGCGAGAACAAGTTGGCCAAAGTCCAGTTCCAAAATGCTGTAGAGTACTGCAACAACAAGTACGGTACCCACCTGAGCAGAGCTGCTGAAACAGAGAAGCTACGGGACAGGTGAAAACCGTCGTGTCAAGCTGAGGCCCAAGAAATGGCTGACAGGAAGTGGGCCTTAAAACAAAAAGGATGAAAAGGAAATGAGCAGAACATGGAAAAAAAAGGGAAGGGGTATTTTTTCCCCCCCAGTTTTTATCATGAGCTAACTTGGCGGTTTTTGAGTGAACAAGTTTGGAACATTAGCAAAGCTATGGAAGTACAATGCTTTGATGGTACAAAAGACTGCACCAACAGTAGCTAGCTTGTTTCCGTCTCAGTACGAGCACTATAAACGTGAAAGAGGGGAGTTCTTTGTGTGTGGAGAAGTTTATTCGAGTAAAACTATTTACTTTTACTTACTTTGTGTAAAACGGAGTGATGCATCAAATTATTAAAGCACTGGCGCCCCTCAATCTGCACTTTTGCTAGACTAGTCCAGCGGTCGCCAACCTTTTTTGCCCCACGGTGTTAGGGTGGTTCTGTTTGTGACCAACAGGTGGCACTGTAGGGTTCCCCTTGCAGTGGCACACCTGTTGGTCGTTGTCTCATTAGTGTGTGGTGAAAAGGACTCCCTGCCCGAACAGTCAATGTCGGTTCATTGTGTGTGTCTCTGTGCACATGTTATGTTTTGTTTTCAGTCTTAGGTTTTGTTTGCTACTTTGTTTCCTGTGATTTCTGGACTTTATTTCAGTGAGTTTTTTGTGTTCGTTTCTCCGGTTTATTCCTGTTTGCAATTTTGTTAAATACATCTTGGTCACTACACCCTGCTCCTCCCTCCTGCCTGCTTTTTGGGGTCCTACAACATCCACCATCATGCAAAACGTGACACACGGACCGGTTTCATGTCAGGCAATATTTTCAGGGACCGGCCTTTAAGACCGGATAGATACAATAATATAATATGATATGACCTGCACGAAAAGTGTGGTATTTTCGAAACATAATAATAAACACGAATCATGACACGAGGAACGTCCTATCTGGCCGGTAACGTTTAAACGTGCTTTCAAAATAAGATACGCCACAAATAAATAGTGCATGAAAAATACTACTCACCATTGCCGCTTATTATGCAGAGTAGGCTCTCCCGTTGAGATAAAGCCGTATTTGAAGTAGGACTCCTGATACTGTATATTACATGTAGCCCTCTCTTTCTTGAAAGTCGTAGACTCCTCTTCTGGCTCCTGGCTGGGCCTTTTCCCAGTCCCGAAAAAACTTTTCAAAGACGTTTGTTTTTTATGCGGTAACCTATCACGTGGCCGAGAAGCGCGCATTCACCTGCGTCAAGAATAGCATACTGTAGACTGATATAACAGAGAATCCGGTAATTTTTCAAAATAAAAGATATTTCCGATTCCAAAATGAATCAAACGGAAGGAATGGAAGTTATTTATTCTTTCTGTGCGGCCTGGCGCCAAATGACCCGCGGACCGGTGGTTTCGGACCCCTGGTCTAGTCTATTTTTCTCTTTAACACACTGAAACTACAGAGTGTGAGTACTTATCTCACCTCCAGGATTTTCTAGGGTACTCCAGCTTGACCTTGCTTTGCAAAAACATACACGTCAGCTGTTCAAATTGTTCAACGTGAGAATCTGAATATCTAGCCGAAAGACAGCTGGGCTCGTTTACAGTTCACCGTAATGTAGCTAAGAGCTACAGAAAACGCGTGGATGAATAAATACTGTCACTGACTTTGGCAACCGTTATGAGTGTCATCTGAATAAATAAAGTGCCTTTCTGCACAAGGACTGGAGCCAGAATTTGGTGTATTCACAGTGAAGTTGTGGGGGATGTTTTTGTTAATCATCTAATACCTAATATTGTGTGTACGTGTGTTTAAAGTGTAGTGAGACAGATACCTTTCAGTCGGCGGTGAAGGGGTTTCCTCGCCGTGCCGATCCGTGGGAGGTGAAGGACTGGGATGGTGCAGGCTGTGTGGGAGTCGCGCCTCTGACTCACAGGCGACCTCGCGCTTGTTACATGTCAACAATGATTTGATTTGGACAGAATTCACAATACATTATCTTAACCCTTCCACACAGTCTGCTCACTACGCAGAGTAGTCGGCTGGATTTACACTGCAATGCCAATTCTAATTTTGATTAAAAAAAAGTTACTGGCTCGTATTGGCTTTCAAGTGACACAGATTTGATATACTGGGGGGTCACGTTTACTGCACACTTTAAAACAACCTGCATGCGCATTCCCCAATATGCAGGCAAAGACCAGCACAGAAATGGCTGGCTATTGTTTTATTTAGTGCTCAGTGTACCTCAGAACTTTTAGATTTGATATACGTGTGTTGTTTGGGTATACCCAATTGATTATTGCACATTTCAACAAAGTGGATCTAATCTGTCTGCTTAGACTGCAGTCAGATATCTGATGCATCTGTTTTTCATCAACAAACAGTATGACTAAGGACCTATTTTTATGTAGTTCCCGTCCATGTACGCTTACACTGCCATAATGCATGCCGCAAAGTAATGCCTCTGAACTCACAAATAGTGACCAGCATAAATCATACACAGGGAATGGCCTATTTCTGCACGGATGCCGAATATAACCGATGTTGACAATTTTATAGATAAGCACAGGCTGGCAAATCTGTGAGAGGGTGTGCTGCGCCACTGTGGGAGTGGTCACAGCTGCTCTTGATCATTGCCACTCAAAGTGAATCCTTTCATTCTCTTTATATTAGCACGCTTAGTCGCTCACTAGACCCCCGACAGGGACGATGCACATCTGTGTCATGAAGTGGGTCCTTGGAGAACATCCCTACCCTTATTTGTGTGCGCCCCCCTCACCCGCCTCCCATAGCTGTGCCACCTAGAGGGATGACTAAAAAATATATATTGGAATGAAAGACTTTTGACATCCAGCACAAATATCCACAGAGCTCAGAATGTGTCTACCAGTGCCCCGATCAAATTCACCACATTTTTTTTTTTGCTGCATCAGTATTTAGACATAGTCAGGGCTAGGACACCAGCAAATGAGTTGAGATTTAACACTCATTTTGCAAGGTAGAGCAGAACTTGTCAACGAAAGTTGAGAAGGAATACTGAAGAAAACAGATTTACTGTTGTGTATTGTGCACAGCGAGGAGTCCAGTGAAGAACTGAGTGCACATTTCTCAAAAGACATATTTATGATACTGATATCGCTCCCCTGTTGTGATTCAACACTCATCTTTTTTGTACTTTTCGCTGAATTCTTTGTCTGCCTACCCACACAGTTAAAAACAAATGTGCATAATTAATCGAGGTGGCTGCAAAAAGCAGATCATTTAAACAGTTTGACTGCTCGTGATCTATCTTTACACAATAAATTAAACCACTCCCACACATGCGGCACTTGACCTTTGTTCATCCTTCGGTCCTTACAACATCCCGTAAGTGAGCCTCATTTCTACTCGAAACCACAGAGCTGCTGTGCAAAAATAATGAGGTGAAAATGCACAGTACTGATAGTTTATGGTTTGCGCTGTTATGTGTCATTGGTGTGAAAAATGTTACCAAGTGTGAGGTATTTTTCTTACCTGAAGCTGCCAGATGGCTTGCTTCACAAATGTCTGGGAAAAGGCGAATAGAAACTATTTGGGGAAAGGGCAGGCACTTCTGAGTAAAGTAAACAGAAGCCAGACCAGTGAGGAGATGCTTTCCACCAAAGAAAAGTCTTCAGTGGTGTTGATCCGGTCCGATAAAATTGCTGTTGCAATACTTTTCATCCACACTGGTCTACTTCAGGCTGACATTGTTTTTAAAATACTGTAGTTCTGATTTAAATGAGCTATTAGCTGGATGCTACATCCTGAAAGCACAATAGCAAACCGGCGTTTTCTGGGGTCCAAACACAACAGAATTCGTCCAAATACTATGACACCCCCCGCTCCCCCTTTCCTCCCCCCTCCCCTCCACCTCTCACACACAAGCTGAACCCTACGATGAATTGTGAACTTGAATTCTGACTCCTTCGCCCTCTGTAACGCCGCAAGATTTATACTTACGACCACAGCGGCCTCCGTGATTACCTCGCTAAGCTGTGCTTTATTTCTATGCCGTGTGAACAACATCAATCCTGCCAAGGTGCTTGCAGAAACCATGACCTCATAAGCGCTCGGCGCATGCTCTCCATCAAGAAAAGCCTGCAGTGTTGCTCGTTGCTTTTCCTTTAATGAAGAAACATCGTCCAGTTCCAGTGGCGGGTGCTGCAATTGGTAGCTGGGCCTTAATCCACTTCTTAATACCACCATCAATACGATATCAAAAGCTAGATCACAGCACAGAAATGCGTCACGTACATCAGGAGGAGATGGAAATCAAGCAGAACTTCACAAGCAGCAGTTTGGCATCCTGAACCAATTTTCAAAAAAATGAGGCTTCAAGCTGTTTATGCCACTCCCAGTTGAGATTTACTGCCAAACTAAACTTCAAAAAGAAAGAATTACGCATTGTGTAGTTTTAGAGCTTAATGCTAACACATGATGGGAAGTGCCATAGACGGGCTATCGCATAGCATTAGCAAACAAAAAACAGAAATGGACATTTGAACACAATATTCACAGGCCATATATTCCTTATCCTAAAACTGACAAATATTAAGACAGAGTACTGAATCACACAGTACAAGGTGAAAGAAACTCTCTTTTGTTTACGTCTGAATGACCGAACTGCCCCTGCATACAATTTCATCGAACAAATATTAGACTTTGGCTTGGAAATGTAGGTCAGTGCTCCTGTTAGTGCTGAGCCCAGCAGAGAAAGCCAATTGTTGGCCCCGAACACTCACCAATATCCAGTTCTAATAAAACTGGACAAATACTGGGACAGCTCCAGAGACTCACTACATTTAGTGTGAGTTTGTGCGGTCTCCAGTGCATATTGTCCCTCTTCTCTTTCCATTTTGTGGGCTACTTGGTGTTCTGGAATAAATGTAGCAAAAAAACAAAAAAAAAGCTGCCTAAAGCCTGTCATAACCAAAGTCATAGTCCTCAATGAATTTCTTGACCCGGTAGTAGCATCTTGTCAACATTTACAAGCCAGTTGTTTTTGGTTTGTTTATAGAAATTTTCCCTTCTTGGCATACACTTCATTTTCGAAATTGAGAGCAACCTCGGGGTCTTCATTGTGCTGTGTTGACAAAATCAGCATGTCTAATTGGAGGGGTCGTTCCAGGAGTGATGTTATTCGAAACTTTTAATTAAATTTCATTGAGTTTCCCTTGTTGGTGAAGACATTGGATGCGTTAATGTGAAACATATTTCAGCATTACGGAGCAATAAAGGCATTCGCTGGAACAGTTCCTTTTGATGAGACCCAGTCAGCAAAGGCATCTGGCCCGGATTCGGCTTGAAGCCGGCACAGCTGGCGTTGTGTCGGCACTGGCATAATGCATGTGGGCCGAACACGGCCCAGGCGTGGCAAAGGAGGCACTGGCTTGACTATGGCCAAACCAGATGTGGGCCGGTTGTGGAGTGAAGTATTTGGGCCAGAAATAAATTTACAACACCGGCCCGTATACGGCCAGCCAGTATTGAGCCACCCTTAAATGCAGTTTCAGATTTTTTTTTCTACACACAGCCTTGTTTTACAATTGCACACCTATGCGAAATCCCATTCATCACACACACATACACATACACACACGAGCGTGTATGCACACACACACAGTTGCACGTGCACGTACTAATTCTTGTGCACGCTCGCTAGTGCGCACACACAAATTAAACGTGGTCAATTAAGATTATGTTGAAGTCGGGGGGGGGCTTATGTGCTCCAAGCACAGATATGACTTCTTTATGGTGGCATCGGGAAATATAAAAAAAAAATATTGTGCTACAACGTTTTGAAGGGTTATTTACGTGTTTTTTCTGAAATTGTCCCCTCGTCCGTACTAAATTTGAAGCGCGCAAATGAAAATACCGCTCAACAGTCATATCAAGCTGGGCGTGAACCTGCTGCGTACACAGTTTCCGTGGGCATGTGAGTTTAGTGAAAATGTAAGTGATTGAACAGTAGGTGCTGCCCAAAAAGAACCCTTTCTGCACTGAAATACAATGAAATTAATTTTGATTCGTTTGCTGCGATACAAATCGGATACTTCATACTTGACCATAAAGTTAATTTAAAACTTATTACCTCAATTCAAAAACCAACGTTGAAATGAAAAGTTTTGTATTTGTAAACTGAATATTAAAATAAAAGAATTCATGAGGATCAAATACAGTTTCAAAGAAAAAAAGTCTATCCTTTCAAATTCAGATTGTACAATTCAGATTAAGTTATTCAAGATTCAGAGTAAAATATACAAATCCATCCATTATCCGACACTTGACTTCAATTCATGTAATTCAAATTCGTATAAACTATTTAAAAGTTATTCAATTTCGTTTTTGGTGGCAAATACGATGTCACACCTAGTTTCGAAATTTTGTTATTTTTACATTCATTGGTCATGACATGTTCAAATGTTTGTTTTCCTAACACACTGTCCATCCTTGTTTTCTTACGTTCTTACAGCAGCCGGTGAGACTATCCAGCCTAAATCTTGGGCCTCGGACCAGGAAATGGTGAGTATAATCAAAAGATGGCTACATTGGCTCATGCTTGACAGGAAGGAGGCATGAGAAGAAAAGAGGGCATGGAGAGCGCAACATTTGTGGTTTGAAAAATGCCATTCAAGAGCACTGCGTCCCAATTAGACTGTGTTCACTGTTAAATAATGTTCACGTTAAATAAAGAAAAGTGCATTTTTCCAGTGCATGTGGAGTTATATGTGAGGTTCACAAATTATGACAATAAACATTTTTATAACAGTTGTTTTTGAGACTTAAAAAAAAAAATGTGGGTCAAATATGGCTCATGAAAGATGTGTTCTTAGTTAAGGTTGAATTAAGGCTGATATAAGGAACCTGTTCTGGCCCGGCGTCGGGCCGGAGTAGGGCCAGATATGGTTATACAATGCGGCTCAGATCTGGGCCGAATGCGGCCCACATCATGGATGCCAGACGTGGGCAACTGCAGGACCGTCATTCATTGAGGTATGTGGGCCGAGTGTCATGCTGTGTCTGCCCCAGAGCTGGGCCAGACCAATTTTGCTGACTGGGGATCGAGAATCGAACATTGTGACTCTTGTCTCCCATATTGGTCATTCCTACCATCTTGGCCTTTTCATGTTTGACTTTTTGCTGGATTTATAGCCGTGACCACGATGGGCTACGTGGGCTCTCCCGCTAAGCTTCTCTCTTTATGTATGCCATGTGTGTACTGTAGTATCAATCATATAGCCTCATTTCCAGCGACCATGACCTCACAACTTTGTCGTTGCATGAAAGGAAAAGCGGTGTGTGCCACCGGGGTTACAGTTATGAAGAATGAGAAAAATTCGAATAATTTACAATAGCGTTGATGGGTAAAACATGGCCCACATATGAAGTAAATTTTTAGCCGCGCGGTAAGTTACAACCTGCTGGAAAACTCAAAATCACCAACAGGATCCCGTCGTAACTGCTTGAAAAGCTCTGCTTTTATGGGGGGGAAAAATGCTCATTGAGCTGTTGAAGTTAAAAATGTTCTTTACCATAACATGTTCGATGCGGCACCATTGGTCTCAACACGGTATTCTGATTATCATTGTGTTTGTGGAATATGAATTAAGCAGCAAAATCCATCTGTTCCATCCACCGCGCTGGCGGCGGCCATTTTGTCACTATCAGTCGACTGAAAATGACATCACAGTGGCTAAGGGCACTGGCGACAACCAATCACGGCTCAGCTTGCGAACGTCACATGACCGAACTCACAAAACAGGTGCGGCATGATTGGTTGGGTCAATAATAATAGATCACCGCGCTGAAGCTTTGTTTCACAGTTTCTGAACTAAACTGGATTCTAAATGTTTAGAAAGTCAAATTTTGGACAAATCTTCTCAATCTCATGAAAGAGTATCTTCAAGTGTTTCTTGACACAATCTTATAACGTTTAAAAGTATGTGTACTAAATATGTTTGTGTGTTACACCAAACTGTGACACGAGTCGTCTGTCCTGTAAACGTTAAAACTGGACTTTGCGCTGTTTTTTTTTTTGAATGATGATTTGTGTACAGCAATTCCAAATTGCTGCTGTTTGTGAAAAGAGGCATCAATCACACATGCAGACACATCATACACCATTTTCCAGCCCAGTAGTCACCGTCTAATTTTGTTAGAGTCTAATGGACATGTGGGAGATTATCTTTGGATTTTGCAGTTACACTGTGGATTTAAGTTCTTAATGTCTGTCTTCATTTCCATGCTCGCTTTAGTCCAGGTTGTCATTTTCAAATGGAAAAGTCTTTAAAGGATTACATTTTCCCTGTGGCAAACTACTTTTGCTGCTCTGGAGGAGCGAGAGGATAAGATTTCATTAACGACTCTGATGTGTCTTTTTGTGCCAGCAGGTGAATTGATTTTTCGTTGCATGAACTTTGCAAGTAAATAAAACGCGTTGTTCCAAGCTGCGAGAAATGTCAGCAGATTTTTTTTTCAGGATTTCAAGACAACAGCGGAAAAGCCGTTTTTCCTTCTCAAGGCGTAGTTTTGCCATAGAAAAACAAGATTTCGACAGGGTCTCATACATATGGGGGGGAGAAAGTGGAATATTGGTTTATAATTGCAGAGGGAGCAAAGGAATATATCACTTTGCTCCATAAAACATAATCCGCAAAACCTTTGTGCAGACGCAGCACTGAATAAACAGACATGCTACAACGTCAGTCGGTGGGACAACCGCCTCAGCCAAGGCTGAAGAAAATTCGTTTTGATCAACACCAATTTGTACCACTTCTATAGATGTATAATTTTAATGGTCCGGCCCACTTGACATCTACCGAGGTCGTATGTGGCCCACAATGTGAAATGAGTTTGACACCCCTGCTCTAAATTAAATATAAAGGTGTGAGTGTGAGCATGGATGGTTGTTCATCTCTGTATGCCCTTCGATTGGCTGGCATGTGGTCAGGGTGTCCCTCTGCCTCCTGCCCAAAGACAGCTGGGATAGGCTCCACCCCTCCCTGCGACCCTTGTGCGTATAAAATGGATCGGAAAATGAATGAATGACACCCATAGCATCAGCAACACTAACACAGCAATACTGTACACACACCAGATTTCAATTTAAAAGATACAATCAATGGTTTATTACAGAAAAGAGTGATATCCAAATTACCTTATGTTACATTGTTTTTATACATTTCAATACAGTACTGTATATATATATATATATTTTTTTTTTTACATGTAAACAAGAACGAAGTAAACCATGTTACGAATACACTCATGTCACATCCTACCGCTCATCCAAATGCATGGGCTAACACTTTGTGTCTCTGCATCCACTTCTCAAGTAAATTCCACTCAAAAGTTTTCAGAGAGCGCAATGTCAAGCTATTACCAGCAATCATTACAACACTCGCTTTGTGCTATTGCCAACAGCAGTAGGAGGCATTAGGAACACCGTTCTTTTCACTGCGCAAGCGTCATACTTGTGTGAAGGAGCTCGTCCATGACAGTTAGAGGGGGGTGTGGGGGGGCTAGATTTGTAAAACTTACCTTTGATTTAATAACTGTTCTTGTGTTTGATTTTTTTTATCTAGAAAATAGCGGCCCTGTATGAAATTCACTCCTTCCAGTAAATATGAGTCTTGTCTGGGCTTTCCAAAATCCTCAGTGCAGAAAAAATGTTGTGTTTGTGATATGTTTTTAAAGACAAACTTATTGATGTTAGAGCTGCCCAAAAGAGGCACGACATCATGCAAACTGGACTGTACAAGGATTACAACATGCATAGATTTTCAATCTTCACATAGCAGGGAACCTGGACTTGCTTCCTCAAGATTAGAGTCTCTCTTTCTCGTGGACCCCCCCCCCCCCCCCAAAACGATTTAAAATGAAATTATCTGATAGAATAGCATGAAAGCAATATCTTTTGTTGTTCCTTTTTTTTTGGGAATGGACGTTAAATGTCAGAAGGAATATGATGAAGATTACCTTACGGACTCCCCCGAAAGAACAAACAAACAAAAAACTATTTAAGATTTAGGTGGGTGCAATATTGCATCATTGTGGAAAATATAAAAAGTTGCTCATCAGCCAACATTCAGAGGACACCTGAGAAATGCAGACAGGACATCTGTGGGTGAGTAAAAAAAAAGTAGCAAAAAAGCAACAACAAAACCCCCCCAAAACAACAAAAAAACCAAACAAATAACAGGAACATTTATAAAAACATTATGAACCCTATCCATGCATAGGACGACAACATCATTCGATTACTTGACAGAAACAAATGAACAGTACAAAATCTCTTTCCCAAGGGCTGTGAACCAGCATTTGATTTCTTTTTGTCCCTCGTTTGCTTTGTGTAAATGTAACATTTATTTCGGAAATTGTGGGCCATCTGTCTTCAAAATATCATGTCTGTTGGGGTTTCGGCTCCAATGCAGCTGTCATTACACACTTTGAGGTCAAAGTCAAAACCCGAACATGTATACTTATCTCATTTCCAGTCAAAATAGAAAATGATAACCTATTACGAGAAATAACAAGAGAAAAGAAAAGGGGTCAAAGCAACAATAATATTTTGGACCGGCCTCGAGTTAGTTCTTGCATCTGCAATATACATTTTTTTCCGACAGATTGAAACAAAAAAGTCGCAAAAACAAAAATATTCAATGAGCACAAAAAAATTACGCAGACACACACAAACAAACTTGTAAGTTATCTTCCGATGAACAGCAGCATTATGATCGTCTGACAGACGATCCACGAAGATTTTTGTCAACTCGTCAACGTTTTAGTCACCCTTGATGAAACCCCTCACTGGAACTGAAGTTATGCAAGAAAAATTGACCAGCAAAGCAATTAACATCATGACCTAGTTATTTTGTTGACCGTTTTGCTTTGTATATGTGAATCTTTGTATAAAGACATACAGTATTCGAACTGGAAATGAGACAGTATATTTTGGTTTGTAATTTGACTGCTTGTGGTTTTGCCTCAAAATGTGTCACTCCTCTTTCTTGTCTTTGCGCATTGGTGAAGACATTGACATGCGACTTTCCTTTGGAGCGACCAAATTTCGAAACTTTTCGAACAATTAGCGTCACAGCGGAGCTAAAACCGCGGCTGGCTGGGATTCTTTGCTCGAGAATAAACGTGCAAGTGCTTTTTGTGTTTTTTTTTCCTCGTGAGGGAGCAACAGTGGATCAATGTTCTTTGTGCAGTGAACATCCAAGCCACAGGTATGTCCAAACCATCCAAGTTTCAACCATGCTCCAGCCCTTCCAATAACAAATGAAAAACAGGCCATGAGCGTAGAAAGTGGGGAAAAGCAGATTTGCAGCTCCATCGTGCATACGTCGCTCATAATAGGAGCTATGTATCAACAGACACTGTTGTTTTAGAGCCATTAGACCCGCCGTGGGTACCTAAGTGCGTGTGCGTCACGTCCAAAACAAACTCGCTCGGGAGCGTCTAAAAGTTTCTTGAACAGAGCAAGTTAAGAGTCGGAGAGAGGACGTGTTGCACTTTGAAAGCGAATGTGCAGCACAAACAGGCACACGTGATGTCGGCGCACAACTGGAGGCACAATCATATTGCGAAAAGTTCACATCCGGCGAACTCGAGGCAGTCAAGCTCAACAGTAGTACAACAAACAAACAAACGCACGCGCATAGCTCACACAAACCAGGCACCGAGAAGGGATACAACAACAACACTACCATGCACTTTCTAGGCTGCCGTGGACAATTCTCCATGATGAGTGCTGTTGCTTTACATCTTGCCACAAAGAGTATTCAGCATGCTTTGAGGGCGATATGCAGTCACTTTTGCAGGAACGTCGTCCGTTCTATTTGGAAAACGAGCGCTTCTGCTGATGCTCGACGAGAAAAGGAAAAACATGCGGCGAGTCCAAGCAGACGAGGTGCTAGCTGCCACACGGAAAGAGAGAGAGTGAGAGAGCAAGATGGCTGACGAAGGGAACCGCTTGCAGCCCTTCATCTGCATAGTAAACATTACAGATGGTAGAGAGGCCATGACACACAGCAGAAGGGGTGGCGGGGGGGGGGGGGGGGGATGCTGCCGCAGGAAGCCAAGCGATGCACCGAGGAGGGTGGTGGAACATGAGGGCGGCGCCAACCCTGCAACAGATGGCGAGGGAGGGAGTGTTCAGGGTGAAGCAGCTTTAGAGTGGTGGGGGTGTCATATATGTGAAGTCTTTGGTGAATCTGCTGAAGGTTAAACAGGCAGGCGTGGAGGGCAGGATGTCGTTTTAGGGGGGCCTGGGGGGGGGTACATGTGAGGGTTTAAAAAGTTAAGGCCACTCGTGGTGATAACGCAGTCCGTTCTTCTTGCGCTCCTTCTGCAGGTGCTCCAGCTCCGCCTCGTACATCATCTCCTGCATGAGGTACTTCTCCCTGCGCATCCGGTCACAAAGGTCCTTGGGCATGTCCGGAATGAGGTACGCAATGAAGGATTTGATGCCAAACACCAGGTGCTGAGGAAAGCATTTACCAATATGAGGTCACACTCATCATCCCAGTTCAATGAAAAAAAACAAAAACAACTTTGGATTGACTTGATTTGAATGTGCACGTGATTAAAATGTGGCGTGCCAATGGAAGCTTCCAGCGTTTTCCGCAAAAATCATCTTAAATCTTAATCACATGCAACCGAAAATCAAGTACATTTTTTTTTTCAGTGTAGAACGTAACGAGCATGTAAAGCCAACACTCCGAGCTCGGGTTTCTACACAAATGAGCATTTCAGTTTAATGCGATGCGATTGGCTGGCAACCAGTTGAGGGCGTAGCTACTGCCCAAAGAGAGCCGAGATTGCTCTATGGCGCGCCCGCGACCCATGTGAGGATACACGGTTTAGAAAATGGATGCCTGGATGGAGATACTGTCAAAACCTCGGTTTTCGAACGTCTCTGTTCTGGACCAAATCGGTTTTGGACCAAAAATTTCAAGTTTTTATGCCTCGGATGGCGACCGAATTTCGGTTCTCGAACAAACCAAGCGCACTTGAATGAGTCACTTGACTCCTCTCCCTTCCTTACACGAGGAAGTGACACTTCCTTGGGTAGACGAGGAAGTGATGCTTCCTCATGTTGCCTTCCATTGTGAGCAGACGTGTTCAGTAAACATTTTTATTTTCAAAAGAGCGTGGTTTCGGTTTTCGAACAAATCGGGTTTTGAACAGCCTTCTGGAACAGATTATGGTCGAAAACCGAGGTATGACTGTATTGTTTGCCCAATCATTTGTGAGGGTTGTTCACAATTTTCTCGGTCGTCTGTCAGATTTCGAAGAACTATTTATTTTCACTTTACACGGAAAAGTCGCCATACCTCAAAGACGATGATGAAGGCCAGTCTGGCAGCCAGGACGTGCCAGAACTGCAGAGTGAACTCATAGGGCACCTTGCTCCAGGGCGGAGCTCTGTAATCTCGGTACCTGCAGTATTCCGTCTCACTGCTGTTCTTTAGCACGCTCATGTCAAACACAGACAGGCTGCTGTTCATGTAGCCTCGCAAACACCTACACAGCCAAAGGGAGACATTTAGCACACCTGAGGTTCAGCCACAGTGCTGGGTTAAGGTTCACATCCTTTTTTTTAAACTCATACTCATCATCGTGGCGGTACGCCCTGTCCATGCAGGGGCCGTATTTGAAGGCATATACAAAACGAGGGATGTAGTCTGAGGTGATGGCGATGACAAAGGCGTTGGTGATGACAGCAAGCACGCCGATACCTTCAAGGATTCCGTGCCAGATACCTGAAAGGTGTGTCATAAATATTTTAAATGCCGGGGCAACACAGACATCAAACAGCGTATACAGTCAAACCTCGGTTTTTGTACTTAATCCGTTCCAGAAGACTGTTCGAAAACCGAATTGTTCGAAAACCGAAACCCAATATGAATGATTCCCATTGGAATCAATGTAAAAAAAATTTAATCCGTTCCGAGTCAAGAAAACAACTTTTTTAAACCACTTTTTTTTTTACAATTTCACACCATAAACTGTACACATTTAATGGGAGAGCAGGTAAAATGTAAAATACTGTACAAACAAACTGTAATGTTTTATTTTCACCAATTTTAACATTAACATAGTAACATAAAAAATGAAGGAACATCTCTCTCACTCTCTCTCTCTATCTGTCGTGGGGCGTGCGCCTATCCCAGCTGTCATCAGGCAGTAGGCGGGGCATTTCGGCATCCCGAACTCTTTCGCCAACACAGACACACGCACACCTGACTCATATTTTAAATTCTATAGTTTTGCGCACTATTTTCCTCTTTTCTTCACCAGGTTTACCACTTCCACTTGCTTTCTTTGGTGCCATGATTAGGGGCTGATACACGATGCAAAAATAACAGTCCAATATTACGTAGTTCTCCCCAAACACGTCTGCTTTAAAAAAAAAAAAAAATCTTTATTGAACAATACAAACTCGTCTGCTCACAATGGACGCTACACGAGGAAGCTGTTTCTGTATGATTATTGCATAATAATGAGACACCGGACACCAGAGTGTTGATTATGTGCCGCCGCATTGAAAACTGTCGGCCATAAACAAACGCACGCACTCCCACCGTGCTGCTGGGGCAAACCATTCTGAAAAGAGGGGGGTTTCTCTCCCTAACAGAAGCGTCTCACCAAACACGTCTGCTTTTTTTTTATTGAACAATATAAACTCGTCTGCTCACAATGGACGCTATACGAGGACGCGTTTCACCAAACACGTCTGCTTTTAAAAAAAAATCTATTGAACAATACAAAAACGTCTGCTCACAATGGATGCGACTGTAGCGTCGCTTCCTCGTGTAGCGACTGCTACACACACGAGGAAGTGAAGCCGAGAGGAGTGAAGTAACGCATTCAAGTGCGCTCAGTTAGTTCGAGAACCGAAATGTGTTCGTCATCCGAGGCTTTAAAAACTCGAAATTTTTGTTCGAAAACCGAATTGTACGAGAACCGAGACGTTCGAAAACCGAGGTTTGACTGTACTTACAAAACTGTGAATTGTTCTTCATGATTGCTTTTCAAAGAAAGTGGTCGTCAACGATCGAGCTCACCGATATCTGTGGCCCGGGCAGGCATGGGTCTCCTCCACTGGGTGACGAACTTGTAGGCGTCGAGACGGATCTCGATGATGTTGTTGAGCAGAGCCAGGAGCGGAGCCAACGGGAACGCAGCTACAAAGATGGTGGTGAAGCCAAACTGGAGGACTGAGAGGAAACAATACTTTGCTCAACTTTGCTTTCGTATTGTATTTAATTGAACGGCAATTCTTTTGGAAAATTGACTTTTTATAGGATGCTTTTCTGAGTAGATTGTGTTCTTGTGTGTCTGCATTCCTTTTTTTTTCCCATCAAGGCCAGTTGGCCTTGTTTGCTGGTCTATCAGAAACACTGACACTGACATTTACGAGCTGAATTCCAATATGTCTCCCGTGAACCTGTCTATTCTATTCCATTCTTTTCATTTTGTTGCATTTCTCTTTTGTGTGCACGGCATCCACATCTGCTGCCAAGTCAAGCTAACCCCACTCAAGGCCACAGGCCGAATTAACTTACAAATTGGCAAAAAGACTGTTTCTATAACCATTTAGATTTCAAATTTGCCACAGATGTGCCAGCTAGCTGGCCCACAATAACATCCTCTGATTGATCGGTCAGAGTAAACCTGTTCCAGACGAGTTTGACAAGCCAAACGTGTCCGCATAGCGATGGTTAGACTCGTGAGCATGATGTATTACATGACGTTATTTAACATTTTTGTCACGTTATTAGATAAATATTGTTTTTGAAAATAATGAACACGGCACAGTTGCATGCTGTTATGTGGTTCTTCTATAATTGTGATACATACTAAAAAAAACATTGGTTTGTTTTCCTAACTCACTCGCTGGTTAGCTGTGGATTATGAGAAGGTTGGGTTACTATTACAGTATCGCAGTTTGGATTAATAATCTTGACTCGACAGATTGGGTTGAAGATTGGATTTGGGCTGGCTGTAGATCTTAAGCTGGTCACTATTTTGGAGTTTGTGTGTACTGACGTACATTTAATAACATTCTTCAAAAATGCTGAGTGGATAAAACCGCTGATTTATGACATGAAGATTGGGTTCAAATCCTGGTCATGGGTGGGCTGTGTAAGGAGGGGCATCCGGTGCAAAAACTGTGACTCTCTGTGGCGACAGCTGACAGTGTCATGATTCTGTTTGTGACCAACAGTTGGCACTGTAGGGCTCTTCCTGCAGCTGCACACCTGTTGGTCGTTATCTAATTATTGCTTTAAAAGGACTACCGGCACGAGCACTCAGTGTCGGGTCATTGTTTGTTTCTTTGTTGCGGTCATGTTTAGGTCATGTTATTGGTCATGTTTCTGTTATTGACAGTTTTTTGCCTCAGTCATGGTTTTGGTTTGCTACTTTGGATTCTTTTTGTTTTGAGGACTTTGTTTGTTTTGGATTTAGTTTTCTGTGTTTTATTCAATACAACTCATCAAGTTCACCCTGCCCCTCCCTCCTGCCTGCTTTTTGGGGTCCACCACCACCACGCATTGTGACAGACAGTGGGAAAGTTGCTTCTTCTTCTTAGAAAATTGTGTAGAATTAGTGTTACTTTTTTACCACAGCAATACTGATAACTTGCTGAACCATTTTTGGGGAGTTTTTATTTTTATTTTTAGCCCTTGTTGGGTTAAAATCTTGGCCCAACATCATGGGTCAAATTCTTAACCCAACGTCCATCCATCCACTTTCCTCACAAGAGTCGCGGGGGATGCTGGAGCCTATCCCAGCAGTCTTCGGGCAGTAGGCGGGGGACACCCTGAATTGGTTGCCAGCCAATCGCAGGGCACACAGAGACGAACAACCATCCACGCTCACACTCATACCTAGGGACAATTTAGAGTGCCCAATGAGCCTGCCATGCATGTTTTTGGAATGTGGGAGGAAACCGGAGCACCCGGAGAAAACCCACGCAAGCCCGGGGAGAACATGCAAACTCCACACAGGGAGGCCGGAGCTGGGATCGAACCCGGTACCTCTGCACTGTGAAGCCGACGTGCTAACCACTGGACTACCGGGTTGCCCTTAACCCAACATGCTGGGTATAAATAATTCAGTATTGGCTATGTCCCTTTTTGGACCCAGCGCTGGGTTAGCTATGTGTCGCCCAATGCGAGTTACTTTTAACCCAGCAGTTTTAAGTGTGCAATAATAAAGTGATGTTAAACTAATAGCTCGATGAACATTTTTAAGCTGCAATGGTTTAGCAAACAGCTTCAATGTAGATTGTTCTGTGGTTGATTAGAAGGGGCCAAAAAGAGTGCGTTCCCAAGCAAACCTATGTAGGAAGAGCATTTCACATTGATATCCATTGACTATGTAACACAAACGCATTGAGTCCGGATGGACTTGTTCCATCAAGATCAATACTGATGACAACACGGTTGCACGTGTACGATGATTCACCCATTTCAAGGTACTCGTCCACAAGGCCGTGCGCGTTCATAGGCTGCAGATTCCAGTCTCTGTCCCACTGAGGTAGCTGACTTTTATTTTCCACATTCTGACCCGCAGTGCCACCACTTTTCTTCATCTTCCTACGGGACCACCAGTTCTGCAGCAAACTGACGTAATGACAGGTACACGCAATGATTCAACCCAGCAACAACTACCGGTAGGTCTTGACAATGCAGCAAAATAGTGCAGTGGTTGATACAATACACTTGACTAGCAGGATGTACAATTAATTGAAGAAAATTAGAATTAAAAAAACATATGACATTAAAAATATGACTGGTACTTACGGAAAACCAAGTTCCATGAAGTTATTCCAGATTTGTTTGAAAAACATGATGACACCCATTTGCAGGCACAGATCAATCAAGCAGCCACTGGGGTGACACTTAAACAAGAATAATAATCAAATAAATGAAAGAAATCTGATTATATTACCGTTTCATGCCTTGTATTCCAAATGATTTCAAACCACCGGGGAAAAAAAACTCATCATTTTAATTAGGCCCTTATCTTATGGATGGATGATTTCTTTAGTCAAAGCAAATCAGACCATGCAATGCAAGAATATCATTAAAAAGCAGAAGTCATGTGGGGGGGCTGAATCACAGCACAAATAATCACCCACTTAAGCTGATGCATGCTTGCACTCACCTCCTCCAGTCGCCACCGATTAAAGAGTTTATTGTATTTTCCAGGCCTGCCAGCGAACCTAAACAGATCAAGACCGGCAACATTAGCTGAGAAATTCAATTAGAGGAATACTAATGAACTCGTGGGTGGGAGAGACTCAATTAGGTCAAATGAAAGCTTTGATTGAAACATTTTGAGGCTTTGCAAATATGTGTAACATCAAATGGAGGAATTCCATTTTCCAACCGAAATGTCAAGGTATAAAATGAATGGTGGACTACAATGCCGGTCAGTACCTCATAGTGTTCTATATTGAACCTACTGCTAATGTGTGTATTAAGGCAGTGTTTCCCAACCTTTATGCAGCCATTTTAAATTTTAAAAAAAATCTCACTGCACACCACTAAATCAAAAGCATATAGGAAATCCGGATGATCTTGCCTTAACACACAAATTGACCCGGTGTGAAATATGGGCCACAATAATGGAACCACGAAGCTGACATACTCCGAGGATCCTTGATTTATTCTGTTGTGTAAATGGCAACAGGTGGACAGCCTGGATTCAAACCTCCAACCCGTACACCTGTGAGGCAAACGTGCTAAGCACTCAGTCATGGCACCACTTCATACATAACATAACTTTTTTTTGCATGAATCCCATCTATTAGCATTCATTCCCATGAACCATGTCAAATGCAGAAGATTTACACAAGTGTGCATTCAACGGAAACCTTTTTTGGACTTTCCACTGGAAATATGCTGGCTGCGTGCAAACCCGAGCGTGAGGTCTTTAATATTTTTGTTTGTATAGCTATACATTGAGAAGGGAAAGCAAGGGCGTTCTGGAAGATCTACAGACATAGGATTTGGAAACATTTCTCCACTGTAAAAACAGGAAACGTGATTCATGGCAACGGGCCTACCTTCCCAGAAAGAATGCAATGTAGAACGTGGAACTGTTCAAGTTAACAAATTGGAAGAGGAACATTTTGAGAGCAAAACTGTTCTCCCATTCAGACTCTGTCCTTGGATGCTCTGCAGGGGGAGATAATAGGGTGAGGACAAGGGGGGGATAAAGGCTTGTCAACAATCTGGGACAAGCGTTATAACAATGTTAGCAAGTGTGTTGTGCTTACCTAAATTTGTCAGCAGATAGGCCACCTTTTCATACACCTGACAAACATCAGCAAGGAAAGAATCAGCAATGACACACAAAAACGAGACTTTCTGGCCACGGATGTGACATTTCCGGGAATAAACGTTTCACGGAACATTAACTGGCCTTCGATATGTAAACATGGCAGATGATGCGCCTGTCTGGACACCCACCACGTTGAGCGACATGATGATCATGAAGTTGATGCAGACACCGGTGCCAGAGGTGGCAAACTGCCAGTTCTTCTTCACAAAATGCCAGTTGAAGGATGCAAACTTCTCCATGGCAATGAGACGGAAAACTACCACTGCGAACACGGCTGTCAGGACCAGCGAAATCTAAGCAGAGAACATTGTCGTAGGCTGTTAGTGCTGTTAAAATTCGCAAATTAACTCATGACATTTTTCGAGGCGGATACCGAGGCCGATAACAGATATTTGGAGCGGATCTTCATTTACAGAAAAGGAGATGGCTTCAAAATTTTGAAAAATACAAACCTCAGCACTGAACTTTGTTGAACCCTTTCAGGGACAGCGGTAACTACAGTGGAGAGTTTTTCATGTTATCAATTTACAGGGTGCAGGAAAGGGTTGAATGAACCTTTAAGCTTAATATCTATTAGGGCAGCGACTAACAATTATTTGAATAATAAATTAATCTATCAAATATAAAATAATAGAGTGAAACATAGTATCAATTAAATCGATGAATACGATTAAAAACAGTTTTAATTTTCAAAACAGGAGATTCTTTCAAATTTGGCAGCGCAAAAAAAATGTACGAACTTCAATTAATAAAAATTCGGTTAAACTTCAGTTTCTAAATGACAATTTAATTTATTAAAGCTAATAAAAAAAAATGTGAAAAAGTTATTGCCCCGCCCACTTGTTAAATCACAACGTAACGGTGCCTAACGACAGTTTTGGGAACGCCGAGTTGCAATTTCACAGGCAACACCCTCGCACCACATTTGTTGAATCGAAAAATGACAAACACAAAGTGAAGTCGGCTACAAGATCTCAAGAAACAAATGCATCGCGGTCTGTGAATGGCGGAGGTGCACGCCAGTTCACAAAAATGTACAGTTTTAAATTGATTACAAAAAAAGAAGATGCCTTTATGCATCAAAATTCTGAATATTGATGCCAATAACCGGTCTATGCCTTGTTGAAATACTCTAAGAAAAAAAAAAAGATAATTACCGTAACGTACAATTTATTGTACATAAGGTTCTTATTCTGTTGTGCCATGAAATTTTGTCCAGCAGAGGGTGATGTAATGCCACAGCTGGCACATCAGATCACTTCAGTAGCAGCACACAGAATTAATAACACAATCACTGTTGAGTCGAAAACCCCCAATGGGCAGATTATTAAGGGATCAAAGGGTTTACCATGAAGAAGATTCCGGACACAGACACCATGAGCCGGCTGAGTTTGTCTGAGAGGGGCTGGAAAGGCTCGGCCTTGCCAGATATGGGATTGACTCGCTCCACTCTGGAATATTTGGCTTCAAATTGAGGCCGCAGTTCCTCCTGATGAATGACACACATTCTGGTTATGAACTATTGAACTGCAAATGCTTTTAGCAGAGCACAATGGCGGTGTCATATTTAGACGAGGCACGGCACAAAAAAATGAAGACGAAATCATAAAAGGCGACCGCAAGGCGCGAGGGGGATCTGTATTTGAGGCGCTTGCTAACCTACCTCCTCCTCCTCCAAGTCAATGAGATCCCAGTCATAAGTCAGTTCAGCCCTCCTCCGCTTCCAGAACTCCAGGAAGACAGTCGCTGTGGGGATCCATCACATTATTGATCAGCTTTGAGGTACAACACAAGCCTGACTGCTAATTACGGGCAGAATCAAAGGGAACATGGCAAACACAAAGCAGTCATTACTGATGCTCATTACAGCCTCCGGCTCACATTTCTTCAGTCGTTTGGCTAAAGAAAACATCCAGTGTTTCATCCTAAATCTCCTTTGATGGAAAAAAAAAAAGATCCATTTTTACTTTCAACCGTTCAATGAGTACAATTCCGTCTGGAGGCTCTGCTGCTTTTGTTCCGATGCTCTATTGTGATAGTACGAGCACACTAAACCGGTGATGATGTCTATTTTTCTGTCAGGGTATGGATTAGTCAGGACACACCCGGAAAGAAAAAGGCTTTAAGAGGGAAACGATTTGTGATTTAGGGCTTTTAATCACAGCAGCCGCAATACGGGGCACTCCATCACATTCTAATGACATCCAAAGCAAGAGTTGTTGGAAAACGACACCCGCCTCTACAAAAAGAACAATGCTTTTGACTCTCAGAGAAGGATTCATTTAACGTTTGTTATTGCAAGAAATTGCTTAGAATGTGTAATGACAGTTGCGTTGCTACACTTTACAAAGGTTAAAAAATGATTGGTTTGTGACAACTGAAGGTTGTTGATACATTTATACCGACCTATGAAAAGTCTACACACCCCTCTACACCAAGATAAATTATTTCAAAACTTTTTCCTTCACTAATGTGAAGAAGAGACTCTACGAATCGACTGGGATTTTTTTTTCAACAATGTGGTTGCACATCCTCTTATAAGTGGGTATAAAATTCATGTTAAATGGGAGTCAGCGCACACCTGCCACAACTTACAGTGACCCCGATTAACCTCAAATAACCTCTTGTTCTATCTATCTATCTATCTATCTATCTCGCTAGCTATATATCTATCTACTGTATCTGTCTCTGTCTTTCTCTCTCTCTCTCTCAATCTCTTATAGTGTCAGTCAAAATGGAGTGTTGTTTTTTTTTTTGCACATAGGTTTTGATTTCATTAGATCGTTCAGAGGGGTACTTATGGACATAGCCGGCATGTGTCATAACGACGTTGGCTTCAAAAGCACAAAAGCATGCAAAGCAACAACTTTGACGGCTGTTAAAGTTGTTGAAGTCTAATATTACTTGACCCACTTTTTAAAGAGACACAAAAGCACACTACACTAGTCTCCCTGGGCAAAACAATGTTTTACAGACAGACAGACAGACAGACCGACACCCACACACACACACCCACACACACCCACACAGAAGACCTCAAGTGCACTATGTGGAACAATACTGCCTAGTTTGGTCTACTCTGCTAAAAGCCAGCATGCTCAATTCTGGGACCGCAGTCAGCAAACCGGAACCTCTCTGGGCTCTCCAGCACTCCACTGCCTTCCTTTAGCCCAAACATAGAACACTATGTGCCAAGTGTTCCTGTGGGAACAGGTTATTATTTTTCACATTGGCAGAAAGATGGATGAGGGTCAGACGCTGCAGTAACATTCAGAGTCCACAACACAATGACGATATAGCTGGGAAAACTGCAATATACCGTCTTCATTATCATATGGATACTGCGTATATGAAAAGAGATCATATTTACACTGCAGATTGTGGATATACAGTGAATGCATGAGAACTGGCATTATTGAATTCCAAAAGTAAAAATGAGCATTCTGAGAATGTAAAAAGAAAACAGCATGGACCTACCCCAAATAGCCATGAAGATAGCGAAGAAAACAGTGCCACCATTGTCAAACAGATGGGTCACCTTGAAACACAAAAGAGGTTTCCATCACACACGCAGGCTTGTCAAGCAATATTAATATTTACACTCACTGGACACAACATTAATCCTACACCATTTAATGATATTTAATCGAAGGGCTGTATAAAAATTCCACGTTTATAAGAATGCTCATTTTTTATTATGGACACGGATTAATAAATTGCTGTCATGGAAGAGTTTTAATTTTGATGTTGCTTCCTGAGCATTGCCCTGCCAACGATCTGAATAGCACAGTCGTTTGCAATGCATCATATTGATTTATTTCTCTTTTCTCAATTATAGTAAATAAGAGGGTCAGTTCGTGTCGGGCATGGCAGTCTCACATTACTGAAAAACAATTAACGGTAACTATGACCCCAGCTAGACAATGCGTCTGTCCAAGTCGGCTGTTGGAGACAGATGTACACCTACAATGCAGGCCGGAAGTCATGCCTGAACTCGACCCGACACCCAGTCGACATTTTTTTAATATGACATACTGCCATCATCAATTTACAGAAACAAACATTCTAAACTGAATGGCATTGTCTTGAAAGCACAAAATAACATATCACTCAATTTACAATTCTCATGATAAATATCCTTACTGGATATTAGTTTGGCCTTGCTTTTTCAATTTTAAGCATTAACAGTAATGAAGCATGATTACATATGCTACAGTCCGAACCGCTTGATCCTCACTAGCTAGCCTATAGCATAGTTGAATTGGTTGCCAGCCAATATTCACATACAATTTAGAGTGTTCAATCAGCCTGCCACATATGGGAGGAAACCGGAGCACCCGGAGAAAACCCACGCAAGCCCGGGGAGAACATGCAAACTCTGGGATCGAATACCTCTGCACTGTGAAGCCGATATATCTATATATATATATATATATATATATATATATGTGTGTATATATATATATACAGTCAAACCTCGGTTTTTGAACGTCTCTGTTCTCGACCAAATCGGTTTTAGACCAAAAATTTAGAGTGTTTTATGCCTCGGATTACGACCGAAAATCGGTTCTCAACCAAACTGAGCGCACTTGAATACGCCACTTGACTCCTCTCGCCTTCCTTACTCGAGGGAGTGACGCTTCCTCGTGTAGCGTTCCTTTGTAATGACGTGTTCAATAAAGTTTTTTTTTTTTTTTAAAGAGCGTGGTTTCGGTTTTCGAACAAATCGGTTTTCAAACAGCCTTCTGGAACGGATTATGGTCGAAAACAGAGGTATGACTGTATATTAAAGTAATAACATTATTAATAAAATAAATAATGTTTTTTAAATGTAACCTATTTATATATTTATGTCTTATGGAATTTTAACGTAAATTTTAGCATTACATGTTTGCACTGTGGTTGAGAGAGGAAAGTAATTTCATCTGTGCTGTATGTTCCCCATACAGCATATCTGACAATAAAAAGCTGACTTGACTTGATAATTAGTACAAGCAGTATAGAAAAATGGATGGATATGCAGTTTCCTGTATTGAAAAGGGAATATTTTCTCAATTTGGTGGCATCCCAGGAGGCCACAGTGGCCTTGGCATTTTGCCACATTGCTTAATGGACTGCCCGTAGGTTTTCACATTATTAGTTATTTAGTTTGAAAACATTTTTAAAAACCTCGCCCCTCCCCGAAATGAATAAATAGATCAATTGCACTTATGCTATTTGGTGTGTTAATAAAATCCATTTAGAAACACAGAACAGCAAATGCGAATACTGTGCAGATTCACTGTAACGTGCGCATGGCGGCAGCCAACGGCATTTTCATAGATGTCATTTTTAAATTGTCACTCAACAAAGACACGTGAAGACAAAATAGCAGACCTTTGCATAGACACAGCTGTCACTCAGCCTCCACGGTTTACAGGTTTCCTCACACATTGGACACATAGTGATTGTGGTCGCTTCACAAATTTCTTTGCTGAAGGGACAAGCAGTTAGTTCAGTTTAATACCTGAACATATGAACTCTGTGCACACTCACTGTAGTAACCCCAGGCGATGTCACCTGACCTGACTTGGCTGGAGTCCATAGTGAAGAGGCCGTAGAGGAAGACAAACACGCCAACCAGAGCAGCGGGGATCAACATGCCGGTGTACCAACCCAACCACGCAAAGTAAAGACCGATTTTCTCTCCAAAGTAACGCCTGACAGTGGCAGAGAAGAGAAGACAGCGCCTGCTATTACAACAGCGGGTCATCGAGTATGTTTATTAAGAGTGAAGCTGTGATGTGAGGAGGATGTGTTGTGCAATACAATGCAGTGATGAGAACCGCTAACGAGGATTAGCTGCTACGTCGATTTTCTGAAAGTTTGTGCCGCTTTATTATGTTTCTAAATGTACTAGCTACTGATTCTTTAAAATCAGGGTACAACACTGTTGAGTGAAAGGTTGTCAACTTTCAATCAAATGCTCTACGACCTGGAAAAATGGATGTTAGTTTGTGGAGCATCTTTCTTATTCCTCCACATAACTACTTGCTTGAGCAACGAAAATATGTCACTTCAAGCCTCCAGTGGCTTTAATATATTCAATTTTTGCAGGGATTTCCGTCACTGTGACAATGAGGCACTCTAGTAAAGCAGCCATACCTCTGCAAAGTCCCAGTCCCCACGCCAGCTGTCACGTCAGACTTTTTTGCCGACTTCTCTCTGTGACATGTGCGCACTAACTGCCGACAATGAGGCACTCTAAAGTGGCCATTATAGCGGACTACCCAAAGGGAAGAGGCATGTTCTTGCTGTTCAGTCATTACCTTTCTTTATCTTTCATTATTGATTTGCCTTACAGATGCCTCGGCACCCGTTTAAGTGATCACATCTGGTCCCCATCAAGAGGTACTGGTTCTGTTTTTGGCAACTGTGCTTTTAATCCAAGTCATGAAGTACTTTGTGGAGGAGGAAGGCTGTGAGGAAAGCACTCTTGTTTTGTGCGGTCAATGCGAATGGCAAGAATTTAGGTCTCATTCTCATCCCACTTTGCAGGAGTTTACTGAAGCACTTTCAAAACCTGCAGCGTTTGGTAAATGCCTAAGCATTCACACAACTGATTAAATCCTACGAAGCAGCGCACGCAAGCAAACTAGGTTACTCTTTGTCTCTCACTTCTTCAATGTATTCAAAGCCAAGCTGCGCGCCTCATAATTAGGACGCGCAAACTCATGCGCGGGAAACATAAGAGTCACCTCATCCAAAAGCAGAGTACCTGATGAGGTCCAGAGGCTGATACTTGTACCAGATCCCCCAGCGAGCCCAGCGTTCATAAAGCAGGTGTCTGTGGTTCTGGGCACCATGCGTCTTAATGGGATGTCTGCTCTTGTATCCCCCCTGATGAGAAAACAGAACAGATAAGCAGGAGTTTGTAACACTCTTCAGCACAAATTCGAAACTTCTTACCTCGTGTGGAGGAAAGGCAGCCTCGTATGTGTTGTTGCCCAATAACCGATTGATACCTGCAGATTACAGTCGAAATCAGTCAAGCAATGAGCGTCTGCTGTGTATTTAAACAATGCTACTCCTCTACAGGAATGATTTATTAGCATATGCAAGTCTTAAACACATGAGAGGCGCTGAAACAAGATGAATTTTAAACAGCTGCCTGCACTTAAGAATAACCCGCTAAGAATGCCATCATTTATTTGTAAACATTTTCCGAAGCTGCCTGAGCCTATCCCACTTAAGAATAACCATCCACGCTCACACTCATACCTAGGGACGTTCAATAGCCGCTGAACGTTGCAAACTTATTTGAAGCCGTGCCATCATTTATGCAAATTGTAAAATCCAGAAATAAGGAGGACGTTTCAGGATACTGTACTGTGAATCACATTGATGCGGGACGCGTTCCCCCCTCGATGGAAAACAAGCAAAATCAAGAGGAGGGCCTTGGAGATTGGATTGACTTTTTAAAAAATAATCACGTAGCAACCATTGAAACTCTTCATTGACGAAGCCTTTTTTGGCTGTCACACAAGAAAGGCATTACTCAAAAACAGTGGTTCTTAACCTGGGTTGATCGAACCCTAAGGGTTTGGTGAATCACTCTCGGGGGTTCGACAGAGCCTCTGCCATGGGGGTGAAGGCACATCTGACTCATTACTGTAATTGCTGAGTGACCCTGAAAAACTGCCAAAAGACACTTGATGCTGATTGGTCTGGATTGGGCTCGTAAAACTGACAATACTTCCTTATAACAGCAGACATCAGCAGGCTTATGAGAAGATATATTGACTAAATATCAGTGGAGCCAACCCTCAATTTTGTTTTAAATGGTGTTGTAAATAAGGCCGCACCAAAATTACAATCCCAATGCACAAGGGTGCGCCACGATCAAGATTTCATTAAGTATTAATCACACTTAGGAGCCTTGTGTCTTGTGGTTTTATTGACTTTAACACAAGCAGAATAAGAAGAGAAGACCGAAAAGAATAAAATATATTACGCCCTGTATGTGTTTGTTAAAGTTGCATATGCTTGGTGAATGCCAAAATTAATGTTGGCGTCATACCAATTTTCAACTTTCCATCCTCATATTTAGTGCGTTGCAAGACATGGTGGACGATTCTGCTTCTGGTCGAGTTGGAGAAGAAGGTCTCTCTGTTGTTGATAGTGAAGCTGGGTGGAAACATTTTTGCCATCCATTACTTATCGGTCACTGGAGAAAAATTCAAATACAGTCAAACCTCGGTTTTCAAACGTCTCGGTTCTCGACCAATTCGGTTTTCAACCAAAAATTTTGAGTTTTTTATGCCTCAGATGACGAACAAATTTCGGTTCTCGAACAAACTGAGCGCACTTGAATGCATCACTTGACTCCTCTCGCCTTCCTTACACGAGGAAGTGACGATTTCTCGGGTACACGAGGAAGTGATGCTTCCTCATGTTGCTTTCCATTGTGAGCAGACGTGTTCAGTAAACATTTTTATTTTCAAAAGAGCGTGGTTTCGGTTTTCAAACAGCCTTCTGGAACGGATAATGTACGAAAACCGAGGTTTGACTGTACAGTAAATATTCTCTAGTACGGACTCATGTTTGCGCTGTCCAATCTGTCCTTATAACAGAAATTCCTCTTTTGGGAAATGAGCATGGTACATGTCCACCTGCAAGTATGTTGAAAACTGCATGTGAGCAATAAAATGCCTGTCTCGCAGTACAGTTACAGTACTTACACAGTATAGATGGAAGTGAGTCTTGGGATGAGTCCTTCGGCCATGATCTACAGGACGATGGTTAAAATCGTTCGCAATTACAGTAAAACGCACGCCTCACTGACACATAGTCGTTTCGAATTCGATGACATGCTTTCCAGTTGTGTTGAGTGGGCGTTGCTTTTTTAGCTAGTGCCGCGAGGACGTAAGTGGATAAAGTTAGATCGTTCGCAATTTAAAACGCAGCCAATAAAAACTCACTTACACGTCGTCGTTTCGAATCTGATTTCAATGCGAAGTGAAAAGGTGTCTCTGTTGGTGTCTTTCCGCGTATCGGGTTTCGTGTATTTAAGCTGCCGCTGCATGACGTCTCCATCCGGGTTACGGCTAGTGGAATTTCCGCTTACGTAGTTCCGGTAACATGTAATATCGTAGTCAAAATGTTAATGCATAGGTTTTTATTACGGGTGAAGGATATTCCTTTTCATAGAATTCCGGGGATGGGAATGTTTACTGTATTACTGTATCCAAATTGAGGCCTAATTTCACGCTGACAATTTTTGGTTTATTCGTTGTTTATGTACAACAACCCCAAAAAATTGTCACATTGTATGCATGGGTGGATTTACTATTATGCAAGCCTAATGCTTAACCTATCATGATCAATTTGAGTGTTCCTGATATCTTCACATGCAATGGACAAGTCCATTTTACTGCTCATATACGGTAATCCCTCGTTTATCACGGGGCTACGTTCCAAAAAGAACCAGTGATAGTTGAAATCGGTGAAGTAGTTAGCTCCATTTTTTTTACAGTTATTATACAATACTGAACGATGTATACAATGAAACCAAAGGCCAAAACCTGTTTTCAGGCTCAAGCACAAAAAAAACCCCCAAAACCAAAGGTTTTCAACAAATAACTAGAATAGTTTTTGGAAATACTGTACTGTAAAATAATATTTTTAATAGTCAGTACGAGGTTGGACTGTTCACGTTGGTCAGTGCCTTGGCCAATCAGGATGCAGAACGCAATTCACTGTTTAAAACCATTTTAAAAAAACGCACTAAGAAATCTGTGAAACAGCGAAGCCGCGTAAAGTGAACCGCGTTAGAGCGAGGGATCACTGTACATGCTTGTGCAAAACACAAAACAACCCCCCGGACCACGCGACCCTCCCCCCCCCCCCCACCTCCCTCTTTTTTTTTTTTTTTTTTTTTAAATTAAAACCACCAAAGAGTTTAAGCTTATTGATGATGACAATGATTGTGCATAGCCAACCAGAGCAAGACTCAGAAACTCTCGCCAATTGCGGTAGACTGCTGTCAGTGTCTGTCAAGGAGAATGGAGTCGCGATAAATTGGAGAGTGACACGAGTGTTGCTTTAAATCGGGTAGATGGGAGAAAGAGAAAGCAGTCCAAATGGCTAACGAATATTGGTCTTCTCGATGACAGCAAAAGAATTGAGTATTCGCGAGTTCGAATGATCATTTGAAAGAAGGAATGTCTTACTGATGCATGCGTGCTCGACTGAAGGGGGCGGTGTAGCAGTCGGTCTCCTCCAGGTCAGGCAGCGCCTCCTTGTCCAGCTTCATGGGATTTCTGGGAAGCCAGCTCTTCATCTGACGACATCTCAGATGAAAGCGGCTGCGCAGATGGAGCACAGCAGGACGGGATTAACGGCACAGATTAACGTGAAGATTGTCTACTTGGACATTATAAAGCGGATCATTAACTTTCACTCCAGCACCGACATGCTCTGACAGCTCAATCTACACTACAGATACACTGCAAAAAAATGGTATTAAAAAATAAAAAAGGTAAAAGAAGTACAGTGAAACTCCTCTACAACGAAAAAATCATGTTTGCAGCAAGAAATTTTTCACAACAGGGGGGTTTTCACTGTAGCAAATTTGAAACAGGAAATTGGGAATGGTGTTAATGCATGAAGATTTTTTTCACACTAGGGGGTATTTCACCCATGTAGATTTCATTGTAGAGGAGTTTCACTGTAGTGAAATGAGGATAATTTGACTTACTTCAAGAAAAATGAACTTCCAATAGAGCTGGTAAACATGACCTTGAAACTAGTGTATTGATTCGACCTACACCTATAGAATGATGGTATTTGTTCTTTGAAACTAAACATAGTCATAATCAGTACAGTGAAACTCCTCTACAATGAAATCTACATGGGTGAAAATACCCTCTAGTGTGAAAAAATCTTCATGCATTAACACCATTCCCACTTTCCCGTTTCAAATTTGCTACAGTGAAAAACCCCCGTTGTGAAAAATTTCTTGCTGCAAACATGATTTTGTTGTAGAGGAGTTTCACTGTAATACAATCTCACGTAATGTATTTACTCAAACCTTTGTTTTATGAAAATCCTCTAGCCGGATGCTAACACAAAAGGCTAAATGCCATGAACAGGCGAAAGAAATTACCATTAATTAAACCCCTTTGAACGCCTAATTTTTGAACACAAGCGGCAGCATACAAGAATCCTCAGAGGCAAATATTCTTTCTGCTCTGCAAAAAAAACATCATAGTTGCAACAGTTGTCTGAGTTACATCAGTTTGTGTCGTTTTGAGATGGGTTTTCCTTCTCTGGGACGGACGGCTAGCTTCACTTTGCCACATCACATCCAATGCGACCGCGGCATCGACGTACTCAAGACGGCATCTTTGTATATGGAATGTAAATGTTGTCCCGTTCAAGATGGGATCAGCTGTGTTACGCGAATGTATGGAGCAAAGTAAGTGCTGTCTTGTCTGTAGGGTATCAAGATTTGATATCGCCATTTATTTTCATGACACAGCTCATGGCAGTTGTGATCAATACATGTGACTATCAGGGCCGCCCTATCATCCTCTTGGTTCTATGAAATTCCACCGTCCATAACTCAAGACGGATTTCATTTGGGAGTCCAGATTCATATTGCCATCTTGTGAGCCACCTCGCACTCAACTTCAGGCGTTGTAAAATGACTTAATGATGCTGCCACCAAGGTATTGATTAGATGAATGTAAATGGGGACTTTCTGAACGCGAGCTTAACGTCTGCTATGAAGAAAGCAGGTACTCAGATGCAAATATTGATATGGATGCAGCAAGCTGCCACCTCCTGCACATGGTCCATTTGTTCTGCCTTACAGGGAAGTGAGTTAGTGACAGACCATTCGTAAACACTGAGAGACATATTTACGTCTGAATTTTCGCTTAAGTGCAACAGCTTTGGAAAAGACTGTGAGCCAAAGCGAATGGCCATCATTCTTCATGCTGACAATTCATACCCAAGCGAGGCTTTGCGAAATTATACGAAAGGTTCAGTACAAATTTGACAATTTTCCAGTAAAATGGGCCAAAATATAGAATGAATCCGCTTCAAATTCCACTGTTATGTCAGACACCAAAATTAAATCTTTGCACTTCTTCAGGTTAGGCATTCTTTTTCAAATTGGAATGTTTTTCCCAACCAAACAAAACTCGTCACTGTTGACTTGTCACTGCAATGCTTCTGTCTGCTTGCAGAGATAAGACAGAGAAATTTGGAGTCCTGTGCGGAGCTTGGACATCACTTGAACATCACTTCAAAGCGCGACTGCATCCTTCTAAAAATAGTATGCAAATAAGCCCTTGCCACTCGTCGATGTTTGACGGAAAGATTTTAGATAGTTTAATGGAAAATTGTCATCACTGTGGATGAGTGATAGTATTGTTCTATGAAAAGGGTTTTTGACATGTTCCTCCCGACAGTGTTTGACATTGTTCGACAGTCTGATTCACGATCATTGTTGAGACAAAATAACAGCGCATTTCATCCCGGATTCTCAAATGCATTTTGGAAGGCTTTCCTCAACACTTTGTGTGCAAAGGTTGTCATTACAATGCTGAAAAGAAAACCCAATCTATGGGGTCTGTTCAACACCTGCCTATTTTTTTTTAATTGCCATTTAACCATTCAGCCTCCAGTCCGATGCAAAAAAGACTTACCTGCCCAAGGTTTTGCTTTTCCAGTCTGTAAAGTGGGATTTTTTCCTTCCGCAGGAAAAGAGAGAGGTACATTAAAGAAGCTTCCAGCCAGTGACAGAAAATATGCCCTGCAATCAAATCCCTTGTTGTGTTACCTGAAAGGCATCCGGATGTTCATCTGCTCTGCATATTTGCAAAGCGTGTCCCAGGGAGTGTGGACTTTGACAAACATGATGTCATTGTTCGTCAAGGAAGGCTTTGAGAGTCAGAGAAAATACACAAGTGTTGGTTTCATGAGAAAAAAAAGGAATGGTGGTAAATATCTTTTTATCTTTGAGATTGGTTGTCACCTCTTTTTCCAGCATTAAACCCTGAGCACGTAAATTCTTCTCAAAGGTACACCTTTTCTCCACCAGCGGACTGGACTTCTTATAAACCAGGATGTAGTCAATGCGCTTTTTCCCATCGCGAAAGAAGAGTCCAGAGGCATCTGACGGATTCCTGCCCTGCAGAAGCAATGAATCAATCTGATCATCAAAATGAGCTTGCGATGCTAAAAAGTAATGAGAGAGTGGTGAAACAGCTTTTGGGTTTATCATCGTGAATGCAGATTACGGAGGACACGTTACCTTGACGGAATCTGTGCGGGCCTCGAGCTTAGCCCGTGTGCTGGGCTTTCGAGGCAGAAGTGACCCGTCTACTCTGGTTTCACAAGCAGTTGCCTCGGACTCTTCCGTGTATTCATCCTTGTCATCGTCTGCTGGACACATGCACACACATAGGGCAATAATTGTGTCTGCAAAACATCTGACGCAAGTTAGGGATATAATAGTTGGGGATTTCTCATGATAGTTATTTTTTTAATTTCGGTTTGACTGTTAATTTTCAAATTCAGTTTTTTTCTAATACGTTTTTTGGGTGTGTTTCTTATTTTTGTGTTTTTTTACTTTGTTTTAATTGAGTTTTTATTAGTTGTAGTATCAATTTTAGTTTATATATATATATATATATATATATATATATATATATATTGTTGAGTGAGTCACAAGTGTTTATTTAAGTAAACTACATTTCTCAAACGGTTCAACTATCCCGTTTTTGTACAGCCATCCAGTAAGACCGGAATAAATAAGCCTTGAGAGCGCCACAGTTGGTGGCTAACCCTATTGCTGAAGATAAAAAGTCAGTCAATATTGGCAAAAAATACATGTAATGAAATTAAATTTCAAAAATGATTTGCATTTATTTATAGGGCATTGGAACTGTGAACGGAACTGTGAATGGTTGCAGGTCCGCGGAAGGACCGCCGCTGTCGACTCTTTGGAAATATTTGAGACAAAAGTGCCCTCATTTTGAAATGGACAGAACCAAATTAATGTACAGTACAAGACAACAAAAAGCAGATTTCTGTGATGAAAAATTAGGCATGATTTTTTTCAGGGAGAAAAACTGCACACGCACAAAACTACAATGCGCAATGCGGATATTTTATGTTAATGAATCTTCCGCATACCGGCATGTATCTTCTTGGAGCAATTATTAATTTATTTTTCTAAACTTAACCAGTCACTGTGCTGAGGGAGACATTCGCACTGAAACAAATGAAAGACTCCTTTCAGAAAGAAATATTTCTAAACGGTGGTGTGCAGCACCGCTTGAAGCGCCACATTACATTGCAGCATCGTTTTTTTCCCCTTCTTTTTTTGTGTGGTCTGCAGTCCTGCCAGCCGCACAGTACGCATAAGACAAGTATGGAGGCAATGATGGCACAACACGATCCATCCATCCATTTTCTGATCCGCTTTATCCTCACAAGGGTCACGGGGTGTGCTGTAGCCTATCCCAGCCGTCTTCGGGCAGTAGGCGGGGGACACCCTGAACTGGTTGCCATTCAATCGCAGCGCACACAGCGACGAACAACCATCCACGCTCACACTCACACCCAGGGACAATTTAGAGCGTTCAATCAGCCTCTCATGCATGTATTTGGAATGTGGGAGGAAACTGGAGTATCTGGAGAAAACCCACGCATGCAGGCCCAGGGAAAACAGGCAAACGGAACACTATATTCGACATAAAAACTTTTAATTATATTTGTCACGGAATTGATGCAACTGAGTATCAGTTAATTGCAGGTAGTAGAAGTCAACAATTGCAAAATTGCACTTCACAGATGCTTCCAACAAGGGCCCATTTTCAAGGCTGAAGTGTTTGGATACCAATAAGGCCATCAAGTGTTGAAAATTGGCTGGGAAAATCGTGAGTGTGATTGGCGAACATTATCAGAGACGGTGGATAACTAACTTGCGACATAATCTTGTACGAATCCTGTAAACATATCTTTCGGTGTGAATATGACAACCCCTAAGGCAAGTGTTTACAGCACACACATGCACACACACGCACGCGCCCACACACACATACATACATACATACACATAGTGACGCAGACGGGTGATGTAACTCCTGTCTGTGATGATACTGACCTGTCTGTGGCGGCAGGAGGCTGCAGGAGGTGCTGATGCTCTGACTCAGAACCTCCACTTGGGCTTTGGGCTCCGGGCTCAGAGGTACAGACAGGAAGTGGTTAAGGTTGATGGGATGGGTCTGACTCTGAGCCAAGCAGGGCAGACTGCGGCGGGATGGCTTCAGGCTCTTCTCCTTCAGGATCTCGCTGATGCTGGTGTGCATGCCTGGAAAAGCGGAGAGGGGACTTTTAATGGAAGGAAACGGACGTGAATGTAAACAATACAATACAATTTGAACTTGAAACTGTAGTGTTTTCTTCATCTACAACGACTTGCTCCCACATTCCAAAAGTATGCACGGAAAGAAGATTACATTTAATTATCCATAGGTACGTGACAAAATTCTACCAAGCAAGTGTGGTAAATGAAATAAAGGTTTTCTGATTCTGATCGTGATAGTCGAGCTATTTTTAGTGGGTGGTGCGTGTCATAGCTTGAGTCAAGCATTTTATTAGGGGAAAAAAAGGCTCTACTTTTTGAGAGTGCTCAAACAATTTCATCAGGGATTATGTTAAGAGCACTCATCCATCTCAGTGAACAAATGTGTGCTGTAAATCTTTGCTCAATCAAAAATAAGAGTGCCCAAGCATCGGTGTGAAGACAAGAAGAGCCATTTGTAGTTGGATGACTCGTAAGTGCTCTTACTCTAAATTGCCTTGGATGAAAACTGACATCATTTGATTCTTTCCCTTCTGGAAGAACCTTCAATCCACTTGGCCAATCAAAAGCCATCTGCTCCCATTTCTTCCTTTAAAAATAATAATGTCAGCGTTGGTCTAAGGCAGGGGCCGGCAACCCAAAATGTTGAAAGAGCCATATAAGACAAAAAAAAACACACAAAAAACAAGTATGCCTGGAGCTACAAAAAAATAAAAGCCTTGTGGAAATTGTGAAAGAAGGCGACAATTTCTCACGTTCACACACAGTAAGTGTGTCGTTTTATTTTTCACATCACAAAAAACTCTCGAGCCAAACAGGTAACGGCTGAAAATCCGTTTCCCTAGCAACAAACAAAACTAAACATGGCGGTCCTTAAAGGGACCGCAATTACTTTAAGTATTTGCAGTTCGTGGTGAATTATGAATTGCGAAGTCACTACAGCCTTCTATAAAACTTACAATGAAGAAAACACATGCTGTATGTATGTAGGAGACTGGACTGTCTCAGAATTGTTTATGTTATTCATTCCTTTGGTGTGTGTTCACAAACGCCCCCATAGAATTAATTTTGTGATTTCCTCAATTGATTTTTTGTTTTGGTGCATTATTTTCGCTTTTCTTAATGTCAGTGAAGTGATCATTAATTTCCGTTTTTCGGAGGCTGTCTTTGAACGCCTCTCGAGTTGAACGAGAAGAGAGAAGGCACGGAGTCGGACGCAGACGTGTCTGTGTTTGTCGAGACTGTTCAAAGCATAAATAAAATGTACGTTTTAAAAAAACCAACATAACAGCTCTCCTTTTTCGGAGCTGCAACATGTTCCGGTGGAACATTTGAAATGCTTTTCAACGTAATTCTTTTGAACAGAGCTACTACAACCCAAGTAGTAAACAAATAAGAATGAGGACTTTTTGCCAGTGTTGACAGGCAGTGAAAGTTGAAGGGCCATAAAAAGAGAATTGCAGGCTGTTGGCTTACATTAAATATGTCGGTCGCATGTCGAATGGTCACTGCGGCTGATAAGTCCGATGCTTGAATGAATCAAAGGGCTTCATTGGCAAATACAAAAATGGCTTCTGTACGACATATAAATCATACGCGCAAATACACAAACACTTAAATGATCATTTACATATTGTGTCATGCAGTATGCAATGCAAACTGAAAAGCCTGTGACACCAAAGTGGTTATGTTTTCAAGAGTTTGTTTGATGACAATATATAAAGGATTTTGTAAAAACTAAATCACAAAATTCTGCACAGGGGCTGTGAGCAGAGGTCAGAGAAGGAAAGTCAATGCGTGAAGGAGTTGAACATTTTTCTTGCTTTCTCAGTGAATAACACCAGTATGTTATTGCTCAAATGTATGCATAATGCAGGAGGGCAGTAGCTATGAAGGTGTGCATGCTGATACATCTAATTTAAGATTGCTTGACCCTGGTTGGGGGGTCAGTGTTCCGAAAGAACAATTTGCAATGAGGAGATATTCTCAATGTAACTTTTGCAGTAAAGCTTGACTCTGAATATCAATCCAGCAACCTTCTCCTTTGTTTTTTTTCTTCATTAGGGTCACGGCTAAACAGGAGTCTAACCCAGCAGACTTTGAATGAGCGGTGGGGTAGAGGTAAGATTGGGCCGCCCGAGCCCGAGTCCGACCCGACCCGGCCCGAAATTCGGGTCTGGTCGGGCCTTAAAATGTCAATCATTGCTTCGGGTTCGGGTCGGGCTTCTCTCTCGCTGACTTTTGTTGTTGTTGTTTCGAGGCCGTGAATAGTTTTGGCCACGAGAGACCGTGGTTCGCAAAAAAACAGAAGTCGCCTCATCACAACACGTACTGTGCTAAACTCTTGCAATAACAATTCAAAGAACTCCTTCATGTCTCTGTCTATTATCCACCTGGCATAGTTTTTCTTTGTCTCGCTGTTTCTCTCCCTTAAAGTGCCGCGCTAGATTCTTAAGGACGTACTGCTGCTGTGGTGTATGGCCCAATTTTCAACCCGTCAAAATGACGGACGGCCTTAAATTTTTCCGGTCAACTCTTAAAAAAATCCATCAATGATGGAAAATTGTCGGTTAATGTAACCTCTTCAGAAACAGAAATATAAAAGATGTAAATGTTTATACTGTACAGTCTTGTTTAACTTAGATTTTGTTACAAAAGACAGGCTTTGTTATTAGAAATCACCCCTCCTCCTCGCGAGTCCTCACAAATAAAAAATGAAATGTCGGGTTTGCCTCGGGCTCGGGCCTGCAAATCAAGTTAAGTGATCGGGCTCGGGCCGGGTCGGGCTTAAATACCCTCGGGCCGGTTCGGGTTGGGCTCAATTTTTTAGGACCGATCTTAGCTCTACGGTGGGGTACAACTTGGACTGGTTGCCAGTAACCACCTCAACTCGTCCCAGTAAATCACAAGGCACACATGGACAAATGTTCACACAACTATACCGAAGAGGCTCTACTTTCACCAACGGCATCAATCCTACAAGGAGTACCTGCACAGAGGCGGATTAGACCGCATCTGACAGAGGAAGGTCTCTGCTACCGCAGGAGTGATCACACCTACCTCCAATTACGGCCAATCAAAGCAGCTGTGCTCATTTCATTTAAATGTGGCGCACAGCCTTGTGCACTAACGAATATGGCGGAGCACAGGCAACCTGTTTTTGACATGGGTAAAGAGGGCACATCCAGGTCCACAACATATGAAGTGGGAACTTGACTGCCACCAACCCCCAATCATTTGTGTGCCAATAAATACATACATAAATACATGGCCAAGAAAGATAAATAAGAAGATTGGAGGTAAGGGGGCTGGGTGGGATGAAAAAAAAAAGAAAAACAAAAAAAACAACCACATTAAAAATACTGTCTTGGGAAAAAAACGGAAGAAAATCTGCGATTTTGCGGACGCCGAACTGCAAATATAGATCGACTGTATTTTTAAGTTGTAATATCGCCAATCACCACTAGGTGGCAGACATTGTTTAGTTGAGTTTACACCGGGTCTTATACTGCTCTATACAGAACATAAGGATTTTGAATGATTTGCAGAACAAACATAGCACCTCCATAATATTAACATTTTGAGTGAGTTGTTATTTGTGAGGCGAACGGTGATCGACTGGTTTGCACGGATATGCGGATGACAAAAACAAGCTTTTGCACTTTGCACGTTGGCTTGCTATTCTGTTGTTTTGCGTCGTCTTTGCATGCAAGACAGCCATTTGCACTGTGGAATAAAATATAATAAAAATCAAAATATGAGGTAATTTTGTTGTTTGCTTCAAACCTTTTGTTATTGGGTTAGAACAGTAGTTCATCTATACATCCATTGACAAATGTGTGATGAAAATAAAATATATTAACAGTATGTATTTAGCACCTATTTTTTCCATGTTGAAAAAAGGCATTTTTGTCATACGTCCTGTGTCCCGTCACGTGATGATGATAATGATGAAAAATTGTGGCCCCCTATAGCATTTTAATTGCCCACCCTGATTCAACACAAAGGTGAAAAATCCTGGAAGAGAACTCTTCCGGGTTAAAATGGAATTAAGTGAAGGGAAGGTTGGGGGATGGAAAGATGTCCTGCATCCATTTATAAGCTACTGTAAAAGTGATGATGACGTTGATTCTGTCCTTCATGGAGGCGGTGCATTGAAAGCATCAGCATTCCTCTGCCATCAAATCACTCGGCTCAATATGTCAAGATATAAGAGGTGGAGGGCCCACAAAAATGAACTCCATACATACACAATGTTAATAGGGGCTACATCAGCTTCACAAAATTCAAATAACATTAATACCAGCTAAGGTCATTTTCCAAGGTCAGCGTGGCTACACAAGTGCACTAGGTGTGATATGACAAGATTGTTTAAACAAGACTAAAGGGCAAAGATGAATAGCAAGAATGTGTAAAGGCTCATCACCAGAATGGAGGTCCAGCAATGGAAAGTGGCGCAGTGAGACCAAAGCATTTCCATTAAGGCAGTACGCCACCTGACATCTATATTCATGAGACTGAGCTCTCTCTTCATAATGGGAACACGACATTCTTTTACCTCCGGCAAGGAATTTTCTGTGTGACCTTGCACTGATGCATTGATACACTCTGCAATTGATGTTGCTGCAGCCACAAGCTGAATGATAACGCATTCTCATGCTACTGATCTCAGTGGGATTCCCCAGTGGTGGTGCATGAGAAAGGAGTTTGGTTGAGGTGTTGAGCGCAAGGATCTGCTGATTATTTTCCCCGCAGCGCACTGATGTGGAATGAGGAAAACTGGGAGCTTCTGACAAAAACTTCATGATGAACATATAAAGAAAAAAAAACATGAGGAATACTTTTGGATGCCTTTGACCCATAATAAGAACTTAATGAATAAAAAATAAAAAAAAAAACAAAGCAAGTTACACTTCAATCAGGACAGAGCAACAGAGCTCCGCCCATTCACGAGTATTTGGACAATTCAAGGCCTCTTCTTAAGAATGAACAAATTTTTCTAAAGCTTTGTACTCTGTACAGTTGAGTGAATAAATGTTGCTGCTTGAGGAACGATGGCATCATATCATCACAAATCCGTGTATCATTCGTTCTTTCGTTTTTCAACTGCCAATCGAAAACCAAAAATTAAAAAGGAGACTGATCATTTTGTTTTTCGTTTTCTTAATCCAACATGAAAAACGAATACATGCCTGTTTTTTCATATTTCGATTTCAGGCTCGGATCAAATATACGAAACGGGAAAACGGGCCACTTGACGACGTGACCCGGAATAGGCTAATGAGAATTACCATCAGACTACGAGAGGTACCTATAGCAGCCATCGATAGCTGTGTCTTGTTTCGAGGAGCCACGCGTGTCAGCCTGAAGGAGTGAATGGCGAATGCTGACACGTAGAGTAGAGTAGAGTAGAGTGTTGTTCCATCGCCGCCACTGCGCTACCTGAACTGCTGCGCGCAGAACTTCGTAATTCTCATTAGCCCACAGAACTTCGGGTGTAAATACAAACGATTAATTTAAAAAATCAAATTCAGTCAAGTGGCCCGTTTTTCCGTTTCGTGATCTGAGCCTAAAATCGAAATTGCATATATTGCTTGACGAAAACGAAATTGTCAGTGTCCTTTTTAATTTTTGGTTTTCGATTGGCAGTTGAAAAACGAAAGAACGAATGATACACGGATTATCACAGTTCACTTCCAAATGTTTAATTGGTTCTCCATTTTCATTATCTGCGCAATTTGAAATCACTGCTGAGCTTCGGGTTGTTAAGCTCTCATTCGTTAAAGAGTCAAATTGTGATAACTATATCAGCAATTACTTTACATGTTCAATGGCCTGGTGAGAAAGACACAAATGCGGCAATAACCTGCTTTATGGCCTACTGGTTTCTCTGAAAGGAAAACAAAAAGATCCATCTTGTAACTTGTGCCTCAGTATTGGCCCGAAGATTACAAGCGTGCATGTTAGACACACAATTCTGTAACAGAGAATTGTGCTGACTTCATTTCCATGCAACTCCCACACAATAAACACATACATACACCCAGCAGGCTGCAGTAAAATGTGCTCTGGGTGCTGGAATATTCTTCAAGGCTCTCTATGTCTGAGATGACACATCAGAGCCGAGCACAGTTAATGGCCTTGCAAAGGCGAGGCTCAGTGATCCCAAAAGGATCCTCAAAGTCGAATATAGGTCCACAAATTGGACAGGTTTGTTGTTGTGTGAAATTGAGTCCATGGAAATTCTAGAACTTGTGGAAATAACAAAGTCATCGTTGGCTATTGGGGTTGTAAAAAATGTATAAGCACACGCGCGCACACACACACACACACACACACACACACACACACGTACACACACACACAAACCTATGAACATGACTTTCTTTACCGACAATTGTTCTGTGCCCCATTGAAATGAATGGAATTATATTACAGTTATCCCTCGCTATTTCGCGATTCGTTTATCGCGGCTTCAGTGCATCGCGGATTTTTTCAAACATGTTCATAAAAAAAATAAGTAAATAAATTGATAAAAAAAATGTCATATACATGTAGTACAGTACTGTATATGTTGCTCTATGTGACTCGCTGTTGTTTTGCTGACTTTCGCAGCTTCTCGCGGACCGTTTGCGGACTTTTTGCGGACTTAAATTTTTTATATGTTTACTGTATTTTGTGATTCACAAACTAACCTAACTTATACATGTTTAAATCTATTAGTATACAGCATTAAGTCATGTTAATTACTTCAAAATATACCTCTACATGCATGTATACCATTAAATTTGGCCATATAAATATTATGTACCTGTACCTATATGGGGACGGGGGTCGCTAATTCGTGGATTTTCGTTTATCGTGGGTGGTTTTGGTCCCCATTAACCGCGATAAACGAAGGATTACTGTACTCCATTCGATCCCCACAACAACAACAACAACAAAAATGTGTTAAATATCTTGATTAAAAAAAAATAGCACTCTACAGTATTTTAAGAGCTTGAAATGTTGAAATGTTTTTCATTTTTGCTTCCAACCTAAGAAAAGTAAGTGGAGGTACCGGTACATTGCGTGCATTGAGAAAAAAAATATTTAAAACGGTTCATCAAATATGAAACCCAGGGTTTAATCTCGCTGTGGGTTGGCTAAATTAATCCTTGTGCTTTGACTCCATGTGTTTAGTGATATCAGTACCAGAAGGAGGACAAGCTGAAAACGCAGGAATACAAGACAACAATAAAAATAATTCAAGAAGGAACACCTCACAACCAGCACATGGCAACACAAGTTTATGCGCTGCGATTAAAAAAATGAATAAATAAATAATCCACTCACACTGATTCGAGGGGGAGCTGAATGAAGGTCGTGATCCGGGATTTGGATCTCCTCTATGTAGCCTGCGCATGTCAGTCTTGTGATGTGAGATTAAAAGGATTATTTTTTAGGCACAGGGATGGCAATGTATAGGAATAAACATTGTGAATATCCCTTGCTGCATATTTCCGTGAGGAGGCATTCAAATAAACTAAGGGAGCCTTGTATCTACTTTATGGTCTTGTTGATCATTTCTGCCATAAAAAAACCAACAACAAAAACACAATCACGATCTCTAATCCTATTTGAGTGATTTCTCGATTTTATATTAAAATTGCAAGCACTCAGAAAGCAACCAGGAGCACAAAAATGTTGTAAACATTAAATTAAGCTGCTAAGAGGTCTGGAACTCTGAGTCTTTTTGGTCTACCATTCCCGTTTGAAGCATTAAGCATCTAGATATTATCTGCACAGATAAAGCACAAACAGAGAATTCAGGTCAGTGGGATGTTTCCCATCATGCCTCAGTGTCTATGCCTTTAATTATTCATCTCTGTTGAGCTCAGAGCACTTTTAGTGTCTCAGCTTTCAACTAAGCGTGCATCATAAAAACATTAGATGGACAGCTCTGCCTGCCTGAGTGCATTTCAGATCCCCTGAAAGGATCCTTTACTCATGCCTGTTGTTCAGCAAAATCTAACAAAAACTACCAAGCCAAAATCATTCAGACTCAGAGTGGTGGGCTGCATGAAAGGTGAAAAGAGGGGTCCGTTACATGTTGGCACCAATTCCTCTGATTCAAAGTACCGGAACTTGATTTTGGATGCATGCTTTCATTAATTTGAAAATAAGTGAGACCATCTGTCATTAACTTCTGAGACAGGATGACATCATCAGCAGAATTTGTACAAATGTGTGCACGCCCTCTTTCAAATGGGGATATGGCTGTATTCAGAATTAACGTTACACTCAAAGTTATGTTAAATGGGAGTCAGCAACACAACTCAGTGCCTCTGATTAACTCCAAATAAAGATCAGCTCTTTCAGTCGGCTTTTCCCAACATTTCTGTAAGTCACATCTTCCCGCACAAGCCATGGTCCGCAGAGCATTCACAACATCATAGAATCTCACTGTTTCAAGTACTGTAATTAGTCACAAGAAGGCTGCAATCAAATGCATTAAATGTACCGTCGAAAACAAACACAGTGAAGACAGACATCAAGTGTGAAATATATGGCACAACAGTGACATTACATAAACTTCAAAATTGATGAAAAGATTAGATAAAAACTGATTCGGCTGCCAAGAGGCTGACAGCAACACTGAATGAGCTGTGACAACAATCTCCGGTCTTCTTCGCTTGTCTGAGCAATGGTGATAGGGTGGTAAGATGGAAGCCAGCCATGTCTGACAAAAAAAAACAAAAAAAACAAACAAACACTGAATTCACCCAAATGTATGTGGGAAACTGTGCTAAAGTCCATGAAACCAAGCACCAACTTTTTCACCATGCTTCCAATGGCTATATTCAGGGCAAACACAACATGACCAAAAGAACAGCATACCTACAGTGAAACAAGGTGGTGGCAGCATCATGCTTGAGGCGGTTTTGCTTTGGGCCTTAGTCAAGGAGGAGTGAACTAGGAACAGTTCCAAACAGCTGTCTTTGTTCGCACAAAAACTTTAGGCTTCTATGAGAAAACACAATAAGTCATAAAAAGCCCACTAGAACATCTGAACTCAATTTGGGGTTAATCAAGGGCATGGTGGCAGGGAGGCTCTGACTCCTATTTAAGTTGAGTTTAAATGTGATTTGTTAATTCTGAACACAGCCACATCACCAATTATAAGAGGGTGTGCACACTTGTGCAACAACATCATCTCAGTTGCTTCCCCACTTGTACAGGTTACAGGTCACATTTTGAATATCACAAAAACCTGGCATGCAAACAGGGGTGTGTAGACTTTTTATATCCATTGGATGTGGTGCATCTTTGGAGGAAATAGCTTGAAAGCAGCAAACTTCTATGAAACAACACTAAAAGTTTGAGGCAGAACACTAAAGCTGCTGCTGGAGGCCCACTAAACCATGAGCAGAAATGTCCCAAGGCGAGCTACCAACCAAGGTGATTACCATCTTATTGGCATCATAAATACATCAAACAAGAATAAACACGGTCCCAGCTGCAAACAGCAGGCAATAAAAGATCAAACACACACACCCAGTATCAGAAAAGGTGTACCAAAGCAACTGCTGCAGTTTGTTTGGAGGTAAGACTGAGTGAGGCTACCAAGCTCACTTGTGTAAAACTGTTTTCAAAGTAATGAGAGGGAGTGCGTTTCATCCTCTGATCAGGTCTGCATTAAAGGACACAGACAGAAGTGGATTCATGAAGATCAATAGGATCAGTACCTAAGCCGAGAATAATCAGCACACGTCACTTAATTTTGGAGACCATGTAAAGGGGGGCAGAGACGGACTGAATTGCAATACGCAAGTGCATCGCAAACTGATGATACAACCAACAGGACTGAACCCAAATGCATCATTTTCCTCTGAAAGTTGTAACCCACAAGGGCAGTAATGTACTACATCAAATACAAATGATTTTAAAACAGAGTTGGATACTTTCTAGTCTACTCACCACTCAGCATAAAACAATTTACAGTCAACGTCTCGGTTCTCGACCAATTCGGTTTTCGACCAAAAATTTAGAGGTTTTTTTATGCCTCGGATGACGAACAAATTTCGGTTCTCGAACAAACTGAGCGCACTTGAATGCAGCATTTGACTCCTCTCGCCTTCCTCACACGAGGAAGTGACGCTTTCTCGTGTCGCTTTCCATTGTGAGCAGACGTGTTCAGGAAACATTTTTATTTTAAAAAGAGCGTGGTTTCGGTTTTCGAACAGCCTTCTGGAACGGATTATGGACGAAAACCGAGGTTTGACTGTACAAGCAAACCATACCTGAGGCTTGACTGACACTGACAAAATATTTTCAGATATGAATTGAGGGGACAAGGTGAAACACAATCACAACACCACCACCACAACAACAACAACATCGGCAGCAACTCTAATGAAAGCACTGTTAATTTGCTAGCAATAAAATGAGCAAGCATTTCTTTACTATAGCTCAACTTCTCCATAAAATTTGTAGAATCCCTTCGCTGCTGTATTGTGATTAGAACAATGATGAAACTCTAAAAGAATGATCTTTCCTTAATTTAGCTTAATTTTCCTGACCTTGTTTTGGCTTAACAAGATTGATAGAATCTCAACGACGTGCATTGCAAATGAGACAAATAAATGCATTTATCTCATCTTGACTATCTGAGAATGATATCATTTTAGATATCATTTCTCCAGACTTGAGAAAAATTCTTGAAATTTAATGGTCAATAGATACAGGTAGAGCACAAAATACTAATGTGTGGGTTTAATGCAATTCCCATGAACAACTTGGACAACTTGCTAAACAATAAGCATTTTTGCTAGAAACGGCAATATGTGATGTCCGTCCCTTAAGTGTGGTTTTTTTTTTTATTCCATTCTCTTCATTAGCTTGCAGCAGCAGACTTTTTAGAGTGTCTTTGTTGCTCATACTGAGTCTAAAATAAAATTCAATCATGATCACCCCGTCCAGTGCCTTCACCATGGTCTCTACCTCTAAGCTTAATGTTTGTAGAGAAAGTATGCTAGGTTTGGCAACTGTCCAGTATGGAGCCACAGCCACTTAGCGGCCACAAATTAGCATCTTGTATAAAAGTTCTATATCTATATCGAGGCCAGAATTGATCCCCCCAATCCCCTCCCCATGTCATGTCCAGGGCTTTTTGGCAGTTATGTTTAGTTTCTGGTCTTAGACTCATTTCAAGCAGGGCATAGGCTCATCTAGACCATTTTTCGGGAAATAATTTCGAGAAATTATTTACTGTACACTATGCGCTTTTTCAGAGAAGTTTTAAAGCAAAAGAGTGCTTGGGAGAAAGTGTGTGTGGGAACGTTTGAGTATAAAATGTGAACCCCCCCCAACCCCCAAATGCCCCCGTGACAAATGTGATCTGACGCCAAAACTGTCAGCACCCCTAAACATTCGACCAAAGAATCGCCCCTGGAGCAGGGGTCACCAACATGGCGCCCGAGGGCTTGTTCTAAAAACAGCTCACGAGTCATGGGGCATTGTGTTCTTGTGACTGTTCTGCAAGACATCATTTGAAAATGCAATCGCTTGTAGAGTTAGAAAGAAAAGTGTCACATAATTGATATTGATCCATTTTCTACCTTGTTAAATTATCATTGATAACAATTGCGAGCAATCATTCTTCCTTTCATGCACACTGTCGCCTGATAACATGATAAGCTGTCCACTGTAGTAACCGCTGTCCCTGAAAGGGTTAATATGATCGACATTTTCACATAGATGATTAGAATGAGTTTTTGTAATATGTCAATTGAGGACATTTATTTCAGAAGTGTGTCTCAAACTGACAATTTGGGAAGCGTCTCATCTTTGCCATGAGGGTATTGTCTTATTTGAGCTCTTTATCAAATTACTGTTTGCCCAGCATTCTGTTTAAACTACCCTTCAAGAAAGTTTTCACTCTGAAGAGTCTTCAGCATGTCCAGATCCACACTGACCAAACTGCCCTAAGAGCCATTTGTCTCCAAAATTGCACCGCGATTACAATCAGACGTAGAGACAGGAGAGCTTGGAAGTTGGTTTAACATTGACCCAACTATTACAACAATGGCGACCTTACTCAAAGGCGAAGTCTCGTGGGTCACAAAGGAAATAGTCAAGAGCCTCCCCAGAGAACAGAGGCAATTTCCTCAGGTCCTAGATGGCAGATTTTCGTCTGCTGTCCACGTGCGGGGTTACCGTGAGCGCGCCTCAGAGCAGTCACTTTTTAGCTGCAGTCTAGAACGTATGAGACAATCCTGGCACAACCTGTGGATTGCATCATTTGAGCTGATTTAAACGACCGCCTTCTTTCCAAATCTCTTCAGCACCGTATCGTCTTTTCATAACCAATGCTGATTGTGTTTTGTATGACTTCATGGCTTGTATTTGTAAATAAAGAGGATTCACTTTTTTTAAGGTTCCAAAGAGCATTTATGAGTTGTAGCTACTAAAAGCTGCAAAGTGTGGTAACTGATTATTTGTACACATGCTGAAAAAAACAGACTAACTCATTGTTGAGTGACTACCCGGCACTGTGCAAAAAAACGTCTACTGACCCGTTCATCTAATATGAACACAAATGAGCCAGATGCGCAACAGTAGCTAGCTTCCTCGGCCTAAATCTGTCCTCAAACCAAAGTCTACATCTACAAAAGCATCTGCTGCTTGCGTAACAGAACAGGTGGCCAACTCCAGAATGTGCAAACAGTTTCACACACACACACACACACACACAAATGCACATACACACACACAGACACTATTGTTTTTATACTAATAAAGGACTATATGATTTGTTAGTTGAGGAGCTACTAAATGACAAGAGGTGCCGGGTTTGATTCCGTCTCTGGAAATTCCGTGTGGAATTTGCATGTGGAGTTTTCTCCGGGTGTGAATCCATCCATCCATCCATCCATTTTCTGATCCTTTTTATTCTCACCAGGGTCACGGGGCGTGCTGGAGCCTATCCCAGCTGTCTTCGAGCAGTAGGCTGGCAACTGAACCAGTTGCCAGCCAATCGCAGGGCACACACAGACAAACAGCCATCCGCGCTCTAGCCTGCTATGCATGTTTTTGGAATGTGGGAGGACACCGGAGTACGCGGAGAAAACCTACGCGGGCACGGGGAGAACATGCAAACTCCACACAGGGAGGCCGGAGCTGGAATCAAACCTGGTACCTCTGCACTGTGAGGTCAACGCGCTAACCACTGAACCACTGGGCCGCCCCAGGTGTGAAAGAGTTTATTTAATTAGTTCCATTAGAGTTGTTAACTTACATAACACCCTAATCCGACCACCAGCTACATATAGACAACCAACCATTAACACCCACACCTATGAAGCATTCAGCAAATTCAATGAACTGAAAATCCCACACAAGCACGGGGAGAATATTGAAACACTACACAGGAGGGCTGGCGCCAAGATTCGAATCCTGAATCTCAGAGATGTGAATCAGATATGCTGACCAATCATCCAACATTAATAGATATAATTTCAAATAAATCGGGTTATTGCATATGTGTAAGATGATATGCCAGAGCTTTCCGAGCAAATCCATGAAAAATAAGCAGAGATCAGAGCCCTGATAAAGAACATGTCGGCCCAATCTGGCCGGTGCTGTGTAGGTTTTGTTGCTAATCACGACTGCGTTGACCATCACAGTGCTTAGCATAACCAGGCAGATATCAAACGTCTGTAAAAAGGTTACGTTGATACTAAATCTGAGTTTGTGATTCATCTGCCTACTACTTGAAATCCACTGAAATATGAACAGGCAATAGCAGATGACCGTGCGTCATGTTTGTGTACAAATGGAGGCAATTCAAAAAATAATTGCAGTATGAAGGTAATCACTTCAGGATATTGCTATTTTATGTTCAACCTCATGACGGTCTTTTTCACTGTTCCACAAAAAGGCAGACATATACTGTATAGCACTCGCGAGATGCTTTTCCACCCTTGGATGGTTTCAGATTTTAACGACCAAGTAATGATAGGGATCTAATAGAAGGGATCTCTAAGCAAAATCATTTCCACGTGGAAGCCTTTTAATGCCCTGGAGGGATGATGTTTAGGCTTCCATGCGAGTACGGTATGCCATCTGATGGCTACTTGGATGTGAGCTGAAATTATTTTGTCATCGATTTTAATCGGGCACTTAGCAGTCACTCAACTATTGAGCGGAATGTGAAAGTTCAAGTCAGCTTTCCGCATCATCTATACTGCCATTCTAATGTGACATAGAAATATTCAGATATTCATGTCACGACGCCCTGCTTTCCAAAGCTAAACTTTACTATGGAGAATGACAAATTGAAAACTAATTTGTGTAACAGTAAGGAAGTGTTTTGTTTGCTTGGAGGATATTTGCAACGCCAACTACATTGACATACCTTGTGTGGAAAGGTTGCACATGGACCAAATAAAATATTGGTCTAAATCCTCCAGTTCGTGCATTTGTTAATATTGCAAGATTTTCCCCATGTTTAAATTTTCACATGGTTCCAAATAACAAAAGTCAGGCGGTATCTATGAAGATGCATATTTAAAAAAATATCTCAAGGTCTTGTGTGGTCCTGCTGCATCCATAAACATTTATACAGAGTCAATCTATACAATGAAACAATGCAGTTCCCATTTGACCGCATAACTTTTAACAGCCTGTTGTAAAAGCTTGAGAAATGTCACAAGCAGTGTGTGGCTGGAAGAACACAAGCACCTTATATGAAAGAAAGCAAAAAATGGGACTGACCTTTTAGCATATCATGCCCGAGAGTGCACTTCAATTCAAACTTTTTTTTCAGGATGTTCTTTCACTCCTAACAAAGCACTGACATCTCCAATCGAGACCTTTATAGGTCACTTTCGTCTGAATTGTTGCTCCAAAGCATCCCTGATGATTTCACAATGATGCATTTGTGATATTTGGGATATTATGATTGGCTAGGATACTTTACAATCATCACATATTGAAAATCCAACAGAATTGAGATAAAATGTAGGTTTAGATGGATAAATAATGAGTAAAATTAACCTTTGAGGATGTTTTTTGTCGTTCACTGTTGAAATCCTTGTTGAAAAAACTCATCTTGAAGAAAGGAATTTGATAGGCATGGGACAGTAAAACTCAAATTCTCTATCCCCAAAAAATAAATAATCACAATAATTTGTGCCCATGTAATTTCCAGTGGTGAGCTCAGGATTATGCTGTCCTGTGGGCTTTTGTCTGCACTGATTGGATTGTGCGTAAAGGTCGTGCGTTTTCTGAGTCTACAGCACGCCAAATGTTCTCAATATGCTTGTCCTGCAGTACACCTCGGGAATTCGTGCAATAATGTATTATAGACAAAACTAGTATGGTTGAGAAAGAGTCTCGATCAAAGACTACACGATTTTGAAGCCACAGAGTCCTTTATGTTTTAGCCTACAAGTTGATATGATTAAAAAATGAAGTACTGAGCAAGAGGAGAAAAGTCTCCAAAAGCTGAGAAATCCAGTAGCAAAGGACGCGCATTGGCCGCACTTGCAACCCACCTTTCTGCTGCTTGAACGACTGGATGGAGCCTGAGTGGTGCACCATTGCGGCGATCTGGTGTTTTCCCGCCTAACGAAATTCCTTAAGTCGAACTGCAAACTGGCCGCGCGCGTGTCAAACTACTGCGGGGCTGTGCGGGTGTCCTCTCGGGTTCCATGCTGCCTAAAGAGCACCTCGCTCGGACGATCCGCAAAGCGCAACACCACCTGTCTAAGATCCGCATGCCGCCTCTACCCCCCCACCCCCACCCCACCCCACACCGCCCGCCCTTTTCTTCCTCCTCTACTCGTGTCGAACCATCCGCGGCTGTTGTCATGGTGACGTGCAGGGGGGAGGAGGATAAAGTGAAGAGAGACGGAGGGGGTCAGGGATTGACACGTCGTCCCCTTCTCTTCCTGAATAACGGACTCCGAATGAGCTGCAGGAAAGTCAGGAAAGTGGCAGTTCTTAAATGGAGCGATAATTACACGTATTGATCTGCGCATCGATCAAATGCCATCGTCAACTTTTTTGCTACACGGATTGACTGACGAAGGCTTGACCACCAACACGCAACTCAAAGACTAATAAACTAATAGTGCAGGCAAAGTGGAATTACACGTAACCCAAGGTGCTCGTGAATCTGATTTTGTTTAGAGTACATGTGGTTTTGTTTCCTCATTTGTCTTTTTTTTTTGTCTCCAACTGTTTTTGTCATCCGGGTCCCTTGTGTGAACCAATCAGCTCCCCTACCCCTTGGTGTCTTGTCCTGGGGTTCCTTGTTTGTCGTCAGTTTGCTTGGATTTAGTTTCTGTCACTCTTGGTCGGATCACTGTCGTGTTACTGTCATGTTTGTTTTTTTGTTTCTTTTGCTGTCACATTGTTTTTCCTTTTGTCAAAGGGTTTTTGCTTCTTTGTTCCTTTTATTTATTGGCGTTTTCGGGACTTTGTGTTTTGGATTTAGTTTTTCCAGTATTCCCATGTAAATATTTGTGCTTAATATATTTTGTGCGGTACACCCTGTTTCTCCCGCCTCCCTGCTTTTTTGTGGGTCCACTACCATGACAAAACGATCTGACCAAGACTGACATAAACCAGGGAAATAAATATGAGCAAACTGACCATAAAAGGAACACGTGGAAAAGACAGGGGTTCAGGGAGCTGATTGTTAAGACAAGGGACCCGGATGACATGAACAGGTGGAGGCAAAAAAAATGCCTAAGGAAACAAAACCAGAATCAGGACACGGGAGGTTCCAAATTTTAAAATATCACATTTTATATGTCAAAAGTACTGGAGGTATCGGTGATTCAAAGTATAGAGCTGGC